>JAWQFJ010032852.1:0-20000 GCA_034096865.1 Theodoxus fluviatilis
AAAATCAGGACTTACTCGAAGGAGGCCTTCTGACTGAGGTCTTCGAAATCAGAGCAGTCAAAGAGGTGGGCGTCAGTCAGACCGAAGTGGTTTCGGCACGCTGCCAGGAACACATTCAGGTTGTCCTGCAGACAACAAAAAAATGAAGAGATTCTTGGAGTCCACATCTTGAAATATGCTAAACGCAATCTGAAATACGCTTGAAGTCCACCAATGCAAAGTGCAAATAAAGAAATGAAATGGTCATTAGCATTGAACTCTATGCGATTACGTCACAGAACTTCATGAACGTGCAATGATGATTGTAATGATGATGACGACGACGACGACGACGACGACGACACAATGAAGTTTTACGGCCTATCAGCAACCTTTGTACGCGTTGTGAAACCTTAGACGACGCAAATAAGCAGAGCTGGTTAAGTATGAGAAAGTGGGGAAAAAAAAAAAAAAAAAAAAAAAAGTATGAGAAAGTGGAACCTCGAGTTTCCTAGTTATTCACCCTAAACGAAGCGCATAGGGAGATTGGTGGACCTTTCCTTTCTCCAGGCCCACAATGAGGTCAATAAATACCTGATGTTTAGTATCTTAGGTCATAACTCGTATACACTATGAAGTCCCGTAGCTGCTACAATAGTATTCGGTGCATCCAATAAAGTACTGTGCAAAAGAAGCCCACTGCAAAATTCAATACGTGACGAAAAGCGTACTTGTGAAACAAACAAAACAGTCGTCGGGATTAGCGTATTTCGCAACGATAGCCTTGCGGAGCGAGTGAGCCTGAAAAAGAAAATTGCGAATGATATAATGAATTGCGTGTAACAACTTAAAAGTGAAGGTTTCCAACCCTAAAACTGAATGAAGTCTGACAATTGCGTTCTGTCTTTACCTCATCATTCACTGCGGAGTCTTCAGTGACTGAAGTCATATCCAGTTTCAAAGTGTATCTCATCCTTAACAGCCCTGTCAGGTTATACATGAATGAATTGCGTAGGTTGTACACCCTTGCATCTTGTGTAGGCTATGTAATGCCATTGATCACGAACACCACGCTGACTACATCAAGAGCCAAGTAACAGCTATTTCCCTCCTTATTAGCCTTTTATGAATGGCGTGGGGAGACGCGGTGGTGTCTGTTCTCACCCCAACACACACAGGATGCTGTCAGGTTATCTTCGCTCTTTCATCCTCTTGGCAAAGCGGCCCTTGAGGAAAGCTCAGTGACGGCACGCGGTCCCCTCGCTGTCAGCGTCATCTCACATCTCGGCAAGCTTTCGGGACAGGTTAGCGAGCGACTCGCTCGTTTTCTGCCTTTATTTGTCCATAATCCACTTCCTCCAGTTGAGAAATTGGTGCACAGTCGCAGTCTGACGCTAGTGCTACCTCCTGTAGGACATGCCCGGACGTTTTTAGACTGGGGGTAATCACAGGTAAGCCGGGCTCCTGACTTTACGGCCCCTGCTGGTGGCTACACCTGCATCACACCTGTCCGCCTCTGCCACGCAAGTCACGCCGCCCCTCCAGGGGGCCTTTCGCTCACCTGTACATCAACATGCAAGGAACATCGTGCCACAACGGCCAACAAACGAGGGGAGGTTATCGGGATGGCTACCCACCTGGCACAGTAGCCTCCCTTTGTTGCATCAGAGGCATTCTTGGTATGGAGTCCTACCACAACTCCCCCCACCCCAACAACCTCTCCATCTCATCTCTAGCCATCAATATGCCGTTGCTGCCCCCTTTTAAATCTGTCTGGGAGCAGACAGCAGTTTTGCCTGATTCACAAAAGATGGGGGCCACCGTGGCGTTGCGACATTTCCAGATGGAAGAATAATGCAAGCTGCCGTAAACTCCACGTGACGAGATATAAAAACCATGTGGGAATGTTAGCCCTTTCCTTGAACCTCGAGCATTCCTAAGACTACCCCACCACTTTTCCCCCCCCCCCCCCCCCCCCCCCCCCTCCACCCTCTTTCTCTACCTAACTCTTACCCCCATACCATTTGTCGTAAGCGCGAATATGATGAAATGAAGAATTCAAAAAGTCTTTGTATTGGGGGACGATCTTTTGGAAGCAATGGCTGCAAGTTTTGCAAGAGCTACCAAAATATTTTAAAAAAGGAGAAAAGAGCATAAAAGAGTAAGCTGTGTTAACTGCTACTAAAAACAAGAAGGGCAAAGCCCATACGACTCACATGCTTGACCTTGACCTTTACATTACATTGACCTTCAAGTGACCTTCAAGGTCAAGGTCAAACAACAAAACCTAGCAATGACATCATATACTAAGAACTGCTTTACACAATTTTCCTACCAAAATACATGTGACCTTGACCCAAGGTCAAGGTCATCCAAGGTCATGCAACACAAAGCTGTTAATTCAAGACATAGGAAGCACAATGGTGCTTATTGGCACTTTCTACCATGAGATATGGTCACTTTTAGTGGTTCACTACCCCATTTTGGTCACATTTCATAAGGGTCAAAGTGACCTTGACCTTGACCTTGATGATATGTGACCAAATGTGTCTCATGATGAAAGTATAACATGTGCCCCACATAATTATTAAGTTTGAAACAGTTATCTTCCATAGTTCAGGGTCAAGGTCACTTCAAAATATGTATACAATCCAACTTTAAAGAGCTCTTGTGACCTTGACCTTGAAGCAAGGTCAATCAAACTGGTATCAAAAGATAGGGATTATTTTGTCCTATATACCATACATAGGTCAGGTATCCAATCTCAAAAACGTCAGAGAAAATTGGGAAAATGTGAAAAATGGCTGATTTTTAACATTTACGGCCCCTGCGACCTTGACCTTGAAGCAAGGTCAAGTCACTGTGTATGTTTTTGTACGCCTTGTCATCCTACACCATCATGCCAAATTGGGTGTTGATAGACTTAATAGTCTCCGAGAAAAATCCAACGTTAAAGTTTTTTACGGCCGACAGGACACCCGGCCGCCCGGCCACCCGGACGGCCGCCCGGACAGCCGCTCGGACGCCCAGACGGCCGACACTGGTGACCTAGTATGAAAGTATAACATGTGTACTACAATGTTATGAAGTTTGGAAGAGTTATCTTCCATAGTTCAGGGTCAAGGTCACTTCAAAATATGTATACAATTCAACTTTAAAGACCTCCTGTGACCTTGACCTTGAAGCAAGGTCAATCAAAGTGGTATAAAAAATAGGGATTACTTTGCCCTATATACCATATATAGGTCAGGTATCCAATCTCAAAAACTTCAGAGAAAATTGGGAAAATGTGAAAAATGGCTGTTTTTTAGACAACATTTACGGCCCCTGCGACCTTGACCTTGAAGCAAGGTCAAGTCACTATTTATGTTTTTGTACGCCTTGTCATCCTACACCATCATGCCAAATTGGGTGTTGATAGACTTAATAGTCTCCGAGAAAAATCCAACGTTAAAGTTTTTTACAGACGCCCGGACGCCCGGACGGACGAAAAGGGTGAGTACATAGACTCACTTTTGCTTCGCATGTGAGTCAATAAAACACACGAGAATGCGAGAGATTAGACCAACTAAAGTTCTAGAAGACCGTATCCATTTTAAGCAGCACACAATTTTTCATTTATTCAAAATTTTACACAACAGTGACAGTCCATTTCAAAAGCCAAGACCTCTTTCACCAAACCGAGATCACGCAACCTGATTTGGAAATATATTGCCGGCTTCATGGCAGTAAAGCAATGATGCATACCAGGCGATCATTCGGGTAGGGTGGAGGATCCTAACGATAATTTACAGCAGGAAACAACCGACACTATATTTCTGCGATGTCACCATAAAAAGTGCGAATATCTGTAGCGCCGGCTTCCCCATGTGTTAGGCCCATCCAGACACCCTCGGGCTCCATTTTACGAGGCAAGGCCAGCTCAAGGCCATGAAAGGTTAAACACCCATTTGTACATTCATCACATGCATTATGCTTAGTAGGAATAACCTGCGAGGGCTTCCCAGAGATTGCATCCCCAATTCTACAGCGGCAAGGTATGCAGAGGAGGTTTGGGAGGAAGGGAAGGATGGATGGATAGTGTTTTACGGCCTATCAGCCTTTGTAGGTTATGTAAGGCCATTAAGCACGAAAATCACTAGAACAGTTTAAAGTAAATGTAAATCAAGTCACGATGTCCCTAGTTATTTGCCTCTTACGAATCGCGTAGGGAGACGCGGTGGGTCAATTCTTACCCCGAGCCCACAGGGGGATAGGGGGATGGAGGCTTGGAACAGCGTCCCGAGCAGGTGGCTCAACAACCCAGCATACGGACAACAGGTTTTCATAGCGAGAAGGCGAAGGCAATACGTCCGTCTAGGTAACGGTTTTGCGTCCCTCACTTTGGGCGGATTTTGTAGATTAAGCCTTCAGTCCACATTTAGCAAAGGCCTCCTTCGGAAAGAACAGGGCCGAAGACAATGATCATTGGAAGTGACGCCATCATGGATATTTGGAGCCTTGTCGATCCTGACGTATGCTGGGGCGGTGAATGGGGCAGGTGGGTTGTTTGAGTGAAGTTGATTTACTTAGAGCAAGTCGTCTCGATTTTCCTAGAAATTTGCCTCTACGAATGGCATACGGAAACGCTTTGCGTCTACTCCTAACTTAAACCTAGAGGGTGGTTTGGGGGGGGGGGGGATGAGATGGGCGAGTGGGTTAGATGGGGATGATGACTTGATAGGCTGCAATGCTTAACATGGACTTGATTCCAATACCAATACTAAGGACAATCTTCCCGTCTGAAGACGTATCTATTTCATGAGAGGGATTTGTCAAACGTTTTCACAGCACTATACATGTATAGCCCTAACCCGAAGGGCAAGACATTTTATGCATATGATTTCATGCATAATGAAAAACAGCCTGCCTTTGTTTCTTCTTGTGAAGACTTCCTCCTCCTACAGCAGTATACCACAAGTGTAATGAACGCACTTGCCCTTACAGCAAGGAACCATCTTTTCAAGCGCCAGTTATCATGTGCCTGCCTGCACCCCACCCCTAGAAGTAGTAATACCTAGAAGCTGACTTTTGACCTCGGCAGGGGCAGAGGGTGTGAGAGGAAGCGACAATTACCATGGTGATGAATGAGACGGCCACCACCATACTCAAGCTAAACACCTTACCCCTCTCCCCTGCCTTCATCCCACCCAGCAACCTACCACCTGCTGATCGTCAGAATATCCGACAAGGCCAGACACCTTGATAATATCATCAACATTACAGCCACAAAAGAGCTTCCGTCAGCCAGCGTTGCAAAACTAAATTGATTCAGCCGTGGCCATTGTTGTGAAGAGGAATATGACACGCTTGTCTGCCCGTCTCTTAGGAGCGCCTTCAACTAAGAAGCGTTTCTAAACGTGGTTTTCTTTTACCACAGGAAACGTCCCAGCAGAGCATGGCCACTGCCGCACATCTCAATACACGACTGCGCAGTAAACTGTATTGCCGCCAAACCACAAAAAGCCATAGAGTAGCGAAGCCTTCCAAAACACCATTCACTCCCGTCCATCAACTTTCCGTGAAAATGCAGTACGGCTCCGAGCATATACTTAAAAACCTCCATTGCAGAAATAGACAAGAAGGGCAAATTACAGGAAAATGTGCCACTTACTACGCACCTTCCTGTACGGTTTTTTGTGTGCTCTCCATACACAAGCGGATTCTTAAGAAAAAGGGTGTAGAAGATAAACACTTCGAGGTTGTGGGTTCTGACCAGCTCCCAAACTGGTCATCTAAATTCCTTCCCTGACGCCAAGCATGTGGCGATGATAAAATGTGACATAAAAAACTAGACACAGACATGCGTCTGTCTGTCTACCTGGAAAACCTCGTTAAGCTCTTTAAAGCGCTGTATACAGACTCACTTTTGCTTCGCATGTGAGTCAAAAAGCAAAGGTCGGGTCACTGTTTGCCCCATCACCGGTAGCGATGCAACAAAGGCTGACTACAGCAGGCAACGGCTCAAGTGCCAAGCAACGCCAGTCAGCCATGTCTCGGAGCCGTTAACACCCGCACTCCCCCGCACCCCGACAGTGCACCTGCATTAAAGACAACATTTTGCAGGGTTTTTTTCAAAAGGTCCACAGACATTAAAGACACGATGGCGCAAATAACACCGTTCTCCTGCGTTTGTGCAGGGGTTAACTGCTTCAAAATGCCTTGCCTGGTTTAAAACGACGAATAAAACTTTAACTGAGATGCCAACGAAATGCTTTTCTCTGCAGCGACCGATACAATAGCTTGTGAATATAGAGAAAAAAAGTGTGCATGTCCCATACGACTCACATGCTTGACCTTGACCTTTATATGACCTTGACCTTCAGGTGACCTTCAAGGTCAAGGTCAAACAACTAAACCTACCAATGACATCATACACTAAGAAATGATTTACACATTTTTTTCCTACCAAAAAAACGTGTGACCTTGACCCAAGGTCAAGGTCATCCAAGGTCATGCAACACAAAGCTCTTAATTCAAGACATAGGAAGCACAATGGTGCTTATTGGCACTTTCTACCATGAGATATAGTCACTTTTAGTGGTTCACTACCCCATTTTGGTCACATTTCATAAGGGTGAAAGTGACCTTGACCTTGATGATATGTGACCAAATGTGTCTCATGATGAAAGTATAACATGTGCCCCACATAATTATTAAGTTTGAAACAGTTAACTTCCATAGTTCAGGGTCAAGGTCACTTCAAAATATGTATACAATCCAACTTTGAAGAGCTCCTGTGACCTTGACCTTGAAGCAAGGTCAACCAAACTGGTATCAAAAGATAGGGCTTGCTTTGACCTATATACCACTTGTAGCTAAGGTCGCCATTCTCAATAACGTGGGAGAAAATTGGGAAAATGTGAAAAATGACTGTTTTTGAGACCACATTTATGGCTCCTGTGACCTTGACCTTGAAGCAAGGTCAAGTCACTATGTATGTTTTTTGAGGCCTTGTACACCATCATGCCACATTTGGTGTTGATAGACTTAATAGTCTCCGAGAAAAATCCAACGTTTAAGTTTTTTACGGACGCCCGGACGCCCGGACGCCCGGACGCCCGGACGCCCGGACGGACGGACGACACGGCTCAGTACATAGACCGTTACAATAGCTTGTGAATATAGAGAAAAAAAGTGTGCATGTCCGTTATTATAGCGACCTTCCTACCGGCTCCGCGTGCTCAAATTACTTCACGCTGTAAAATGGTTGTTCATATCTTCCTCTGAATGCCAACTCTCACATGAAATGATACCTCCATGTTAAAGACTATGTTGTTATTATCCCCACACAGCCATTGCAAACTACTTGTAAACCTGTTTCACTCCCAGAAAAGGGACGGAAAGTTGTGTGGGTGAAACGTTTACGTTCTAGCAGAAATGAACGTTATGTTTTACTTTCTACCCGCGAGAATAATTGCACAATAGCACCAAACCCGAAATTGTATAAGCTATTTAAACCATCTTCCTCAAACTAAAAAATATCATGATAGAAAAATCTCTTACGTGAAGATATACGAGAAGCTGGATTTACAACAAGGGATATCCGGTCTTTGGAGGAGACATGTCGCAGGCGTTTTTCCCATGCAGGGAAATCAGGGAAGGAACGAACGAAATACTTTATTTGTATAGGCCTCTGGCCCATCACAACATAATTGCTTTTACATCACTCTGGTTGTGCTGACGGCATCTCTTCTTTTAAATGCATGCAAAAAGTACGATGCCACATATCTTATTGACATTGTCGGATGCCAGCACCATCCCAGTATCAACATATTTAGCAGGATAAAACAAATTAAAAACATAATTCTGCCTTATATCTGCGTATCCCGGGCATCTCAACAGGAAACGAATCTCATCTTCATCTTCCTCACTGCATGATGGACAAAGTAAAGGCCGTTGAGGATCATTTGTGAAGCGGTAACTGTAGATGATTAAATCGCTAAAACCAGCACGAAAGCGGATTTTAAAAAAACCTTTGAGGATTCGCCGATCAATCGCGCACAAATACTTTTCCCGGCTGAAAGACATTTGAATTGCCTATAGAAGGCATACCTTTCACTGCTTTCAAGGGAGTTGTACTAAACTTGTACATATTCGGTTATCAGGCGTTCCCGCAGCTCCTTTGAAAATCAGGGAACGTTTCTAGTGTGTCTGGCCACTGTGGTCCAAGGGCACTTGGAAGCCATTATCCTGTTGACACGTGGCCCATGACAAGGCAAACAGCCCGTCACCACGAACCACAAGCAAGGGCTGGTCTTCTCGCACCTCCCCAACGTTTACGGCCACTAGAGTGCTTGCACGCATTGACCCCAAGCAATGCACTTTTCTCCGCCGGTTTGCGTGGCGAATAGCAACGTCAAATGGAAAGCAACGCTGTGCGATGACTGTTATGTCCTCAATTAAGCTCCAGGACTCTGCTTCAGCTATTTCAGTGGTGATGTAGAGAGAACCAGTAGTTGCAGCATGGAAATGATACTCCTACAACAAACGTCCGAAGCCGCTAGATGCCCCACTTATCACCTGGAACACCTGCTAATGGGCTTTCAGGGCCATCTGCGGCTGTTTAGCAAATACCACGGGGAAACAATAGATGTTGGGATTATATGTGTCTTACAATCATGCCCTATCCCTACTTCCGAGTTCCATAGTGACACGTGGATTCAAATTAGGGAGGGCATTGTGGGTGCTGGGTAAGCAGCCCTTCAAAACAGTGCAAGGATTATAGCTTTAAGGCTGAAGACAGACAAGCATTTAATTGTACATGTACAGCATAGCTATGCTTATGATCTCTTCAGACTGCTCTATTTGAGGTATGCCTGATCTTATGCCCGTACGTCAGTCAATATGCATTATTAAACACGTGTACGTAAACACGTATCGACTGCGACTGTAGAAAAACATGTTATTCCCGTTTCAACGTAGGAAACCGTCAACGAGAAATATATATAAAGATTGATGGATGGAGTTTTACGGCCATCAGCCTTTGCAGGCTACGTATGGCCATTAAGCAATACAATCACAGGAATAGTTTAGAGTGAGCGCTATTCAGGTCACGATTTCCCCAATTTTTTGCCTTTTACGAAACGTATAGGGAGACGCGGTGGGTCAATTCTTATCCCCGACCTACAGGGGAGATATTTAGAGAAGATACTATACTGACGCACTTTACCATTCAGATAGAACAAATTGAGTTCATATGCAAACATTGACCTACATCGTGGACCAGTGTCTGAAAATCAGTTTCCTATAAACCAAGACAGACCAATAATCATACAAATTAAGGTGTTCACACTCTATATATCAAGACATGGTTTCCTGTCCGGTCCATGCACTATGTACAGAAGACGGGTGCCAGACCACGCAATAAACCTCTTTAATCGTTTTACCTACTTCTGCAAATTCCAAGGGAGAGGCCTCGAAACATAAATGAATGGTGCTTTCCCGCTTCAGATGAATACCAAACCCTGCCGTGGTCAACTCTGTCCTGCAGAGATCAGCTTCCAAGGTCAGTGACTCCATCATTCCCTTGTCTTGACACTGACAGCCCAAATGATCACATGGTCTATTATGTCCCTCAGCTGGCTGTCTCGTTCCTATAACTGATCTCTGGCCTCCCCTCCCCCACGAATTCATCTGACACCACAGTAGCCACACCTGTCACTCCTCAGCAAGCAACAATGTCCTCTTCCTGCGTGCTGCTCTGCACGTCCGTCCCTTCCTCAGTCACTCAGTTGTTCGGTCCGCGTGTCTAGCACATAAGTCGTTGAGCAATTGAGTCAGTACAGTCATCTAGGCAAAGGCAAGATCTGGTCAGTAAATCAGTCAGTCAGTAAATCAGTCACAGCCACTAAGGCAATCGGACCCTAATCATTCAGTCAGTTACCCCGTCATGCAGTCAGTCAAATATGTTGTCTGGGAGAGGCAACAACTACAATCTTTCCCATTTCTGTCGATCTGTCTGCTTACGAACCTGCCTGCCCCCCCCCCTTCTCTCTCTCTCTCTCTCTCCCCCCCCCCCCTCCCCCGCCATTTTCTCAATGACTCGTAAACAGTGACCCCCGTTCACGTGCGGGTTCATTCCCACTACTAATCATCATCAGACAATGACCGTCCCCGAGTACATCCAATGCAAACATCTCCTGCCATGTTCACACCTCAACAACACGCCAGCAGTCTACCTTGCTCACAATGCAAGCGTCCACCTGCCACCTCCATTTATCAGTTTATCAGCCATCAAACTTTTGTCGCTCATTTTCTTCCGCTCCCAGCTGCTATCGGTTTATCGATCGAAGTCCACAGGGACAATCAAAGATAAATTCCACACTTTCCGGATTCCTATGTCCAGCATGCGAAGAACGCCCCACCGGAAGTCAGAGCGAACAAACATCCCTGTAGGCCACAGCACACAAGCACGTGCAGCTCCAAACTCGTCTGTTTTCGCATGCTCTGCGTGCGTAACGTCCTAGGAGGTAGTGTCGCCTCTTTCACAAAGCATTTGTTTTCGCAGCGTCCCACGTCTTTCACCTTTCAGTGTTGGGCGACTAACCACTTCCCATCTTGCCATTTTGTCGTGAAGTGTGGTTTCACACAGCAGCAAACTAGTTTCCAAGATACTTATGTTTGTTTCTTTTCCTTCTTACATCCATGCATCCCAGCCACTGCTGACCAACAGACTGCTCAGCAGTATGCCTCCCATGTAACACCGTCTCTGTCTTCCTATAAAAACACCTGCCTCCTTCCATTGCCCCAACCTGTCATCATTACGCCTTACTGTTTGTTAGCTTCTATCTAATTTGCTTCCACCCACATATCCATATACGCTACAAATTCAACTACAGCTGCCACTTTGCAGCATTCGACATGCCCCCGATTACCTATTAGAGTTCAAAAACTCAGCTCAGTACACTACATTCTTCACTTAATAAGACCTCTGGCTATGCAGCGTCTAACATTGAGCACCAGTATATTGGCCAAGATATGGGAGCTGGCCTTTTGAACATTCTAATGACTACAATATTTATTGTCTGAACATCATAAACATAGACAAGTACTGTGCAAAATCAGACAATGTCCTTGAATAAAATATACAATGAAATTTTGTGTGTGCAAAGATTTATGTTTTTTGTCTTTCTTCTTTTGAGATGGGTGGATGGATAGTGTTTTACGGCCTATCAGCCTTTGTAGGCTATGTAAGGCGATTATGCACGAAAATCATGAACAGTTTAGAGTACACGCAAATCAAGTCACGGGTTCCCTCGTAATTCGCCTCTGACGAATCGCGCAGGGAGACGCGGCGGGTCAATTCGTACCCCCAACCCACAGGGGGTTCTCGACCATGGCATGCCCCTAACAGAGAAAGCCATATGTACTTCGCCTAACAATCGATCCATATGCCTGCACCTATATTGTTCATAACAAAAATCTCTCCCTTTTCACTTGGCTTTCCAGCCACTACGGTCCATGTCCTTACTCCGTGTGCTGTGTGGACTTCAAACAACGTCGTAATCAACCTCTCAACCTCGCATCCCGCATAGATACACACGGCTTTTCTAGATGAGCTACGCACCTATCTAGTCCATCCACCATGACCTCTACTCGTCCACTACATATGCAACTGCTCAGGCTTGCGAGCCAATTCCATTTATTGCCTGCGAGCATCTAATAATTCCATATTCGCCTCGCAGCCCCGCACTCTACTGACACGGACTGATACCGATTCGTGCGGCATTTCACATAAACTCCTACAAGTATCTCCATCATCCGCAAAGATCTCTCACCTGTCCATTAAAGTGTCTACTACTCAGCCCAGTACACCAGCTTAATTCAGTATGTGTGGATTTCACACTATCTAGTGCCCATCCATTCATTCAGCCCTACATCAAAGACAGCCATATCCGTCCTTCTTACTATTTACACGTATCTCGCTAATCTCCTGGGTTCTGTGCCTGACCACTTTGAATCTACCTACTCAGCCTAGCACGTTCAATTCATTCATTACTATGGTCCTCATTCCTGCTTTCCATAGACCGATAAACTGATACCAATCCTTGTGGCATTTCACATGGACTTCCATACGTATCTAGGTCTTCCACCGTGATCTCTACCAGTCCATTTCGCATTCAGCTGTTCAGCTTGACACGCTAACTTCATTCATTATGTGCGGGCTTCACACTGTGTGCCGTCCATTCACTCCGCCTCACACTCCATTTGGCTACATAGGTTTTTCAAGTTCAAGTTTGGGTGCCGTATTACGGCACACTTTATGTCATAACCCTAAGGGGCATTTAGAAAATAAACATACATGACAACAACAAACAAAGGCAGAGAGAAAAATAAAGAAAACATCAATCAAGGGACAAATCAAACAAAGTCAATATCAAATGCATATATACAAAATAATAATAACTGGCTTCTCCGCTAATTCGCCAAACTTTTGCAAATACAATTTATAAGAACAACTAACTTTTTCAATAGTTTCTTCTTACTGCTACCTAACAGTTGCTTAAACTTAAAACTATTCGGTCTTCTACAGAAATACGGTGGCAACAATTTTCATCTGATATCTCTAAAAAAATTCACAGACAAACACATAGTGAAACTCGTCACCAATATCTGCTGAATTGCATTTAGTGCAAATGCGTTGACAACTTGGAACATTACCAAAGCGTTCTTTTTGTACAGGAAGATTATTGTTCAAAGTTCTATACTTCATAAGTGAAATATATTGGTTATATGGTAAAATACTAATATATTGTTCACACGAAAATATATCTTTATACATTCTATAGTTACAAAAACCGGTTTTAGTATAAATCTCAGTAAATCATTCTTGTATGTACTGGTCATACAAACAACTTCTTACTCTTTGAAACAAGAAGCTGAACATTGTAAATTCCCTTGCATATACCAGAATCCAGATATACCTAAGTTATCCTAAGTTGTTTTAACTGCGGTTAAATACTCAGAGTCCAGCATATTTAATGAAAACAATGCAACATAGACCCCTACACACATCAAGTAACCCAGATATCTCCGCCCATTCATTATTCAGCTCCTCGGCCCAACATGCCAACGCCATTAATTATGTGTGGGCTTTAAACTACTCCATCCACTCAGCCAAAAATCTATACAGCCACATCTGCCCTCCCAAGCACGTTTACATGCGCTTTTGCGCATATCTATTTCATCAACTCGTGGATCTAATTCATCCACTAGTCCATTCAGCATCCATCTGCTTTGCCCAGTAGCCTAGCCCATTCATCATTGGCAGGATTTCTGTCTACGTAGGATCCATCACTTCAATCCCATGCTTCTGACACTGAGAAGGCCATGTGTACTTTCCAGCATTCAATGGAGTCCCTTATTGTACCTAGTTCACCCACTGTGATCTTCATCTGACCGCTTAGCAACCAGCTGCTCCACCTAGTATTCCAAGTTCATTCACAACATGCAGGAGTCCTCACTACTTAGCATCCAATCACTTGAATCCCACGCCCCTGAAATCGGGAAAAACAGACATACTTTTCAAGCATTCCACGTATCTAGCTCATCCATTCTGATCTCCATCTGCCCACTTAGCAGCAATCCTCTCAAGCCAGCTCTCTCGGTCCATTCACAATGGGATCCTTGATCCCACTTTTCTCCCTAGCACTTTCAGTCCTGGCCGCCCATTCAGCACCTGACCAGGAACCACAATAGCCACGTACTCGCCATCCATTCTCTGTCTGGCTCACGACTTCAAACCTTTCATTCATTTGACCGCTATTTGCCGACCCCTCAGCTAGACTGTTGGTCATCTGAGCAGATGAACACTTGACCACCAGGTGCGCCCTGCCCTGGGACACGGTGACTGGTCAGTGCTAATTGTCCGAAAGGAGCCCATCATCACGTACTCCTACGGGTCTTATCTCGCCAGTCATCAGTGTCGACCAACTTTGGACTGGGAGAAAACAAGTGTTTGAAATGCGGCTGGAGCGATGTAACCCGACATGAAAAACTGTGCTTGGAAGATGTGGTGGAAACTGCATGGGCACTGAATCATTCTGCATGTGTACGTGTGCTTTGACGGAATAGTCCGATGTGCGACAGTCCTCTCTATTATTGACCTATGCTTGAGGGGCAACGGGTGTAGGTAAAGTAGTCTGTAAGTGAATGCTTTGTTACTGTTTTTGCTTCTTACTGTTCACTGAATATAATGGAACCTTGAGTTAACTACACCAACAATAAATGCATGAAATTGTCAAGTCCCATTCACCATTTGCATTCTAGTTGTATGTACTGATAGGATCTTCCGTATAAAAAAAGGTTGAAATGGAACTATTCACTCTAACCATTTACCTGTTCAAAGGTTAATTAAGCAAAAACCATGCCTAAAAAACGTGAACAAAGTTTTTCAACTGAAAAAATAGCAAAATTAAGCAAAAACCATGCCTTACAAACACCTGATGTTGAAAAACGTGAACAAAGATTTTCAACGGAAAAAACCACAGCAGTCACATGTCAGACATAAAAAACCTTCTTTCTCCAACTCTGTGGAATCCAATTCGCACGTTTCCCTTGAACCTGTTATTGCTTCAAGTCGAAACTCGGCAAATCCTGAGGGCAGGGCAGGGCAGGGAAGGGCAGGGCAGGGCAGGGCAGGGCAGGGCAGGGCAGGGCAGGGCAGGGAAGGGCAGGGTAGAGCTGGGGGTGGAGGGTGGAGAAGCAACGATGCAAAGGGGCTCAGAAGGGATGTATCCAGATCACGATTATTCAGCTGGCACCATGAAGAAAACATCAAAGGCATTTCACCTCAAGCGTTCAAAGCTGCTGTCCGCCTTGTTTACAACCTTCGAAAACCACGAGAAAACAAGTTCTTTACATCGCACAGAAGGACGTGGCCATATCCAATTTGGACAAAGACCCCTTCCAAATTCAGACTCAATTTCCAAACCTTTTTTTTCATCACAGCATAATCCTGCCAATTGAAACACAATTAAAGTCTTCAAGGAGAATCCCATTTAAAGGTAGCTTTCATCGCATCATGTCCGAGACCACCAAAGTTGGGTAAAAGTATCTGCCTGTGGGGGAAAAATGAGGGCGACTGCCCTGACAGCGCCTTACAAAGGCTGGAGAGAGGAGTAAGACACTACCATTACGCAGTTCTTGTCTTACATTCCCCTTGCTTATCAACAGCGTCACAAGATCACAAGCACGCAGGGAGATAAAAGCCCTCCAAACACCGCCGAGCCAGATAATATTTCTCAAGCTAGAATACACACTGACAGAGTGACAAAGGCAGAGATGAGGGGGCACAGAGAGGAGACACCAGGGGTAAAAGAGTTGGGGGGGGGGGGGGGGGCTGCAGAACGGAGGAGGAGATTGGGGGGAGGGAGGAAGTAGGCTAAAGAATGAATGTAGGAAGGAGAGAAGGTATTTGTGACTACAAAGTTAGGACATTGTCTTTTTAAGTGTGGGATGGGAACGAAGAGAACGAGGCAGGTAACATACACATGTACAATAGGAAGTGGTGGAGATAATTCTCAGCGTTGATACACTGTGCCTCAATAAAGATAGTAGCAGCTCCGTCTCTCTCTCTCTCTCTCTCTCTCTCTCTCTCTCTCTCTCTCTCTCTCTCTCTCTCTCTCTCTCTCACACACACACACGCGCGCGCGCGCGCGCGCGCACACACATGAAGGAAACACATTTTCTTTTCAAATTTACAGTAAGATGTTGCCACAACGTGTCAACTCGGAGGCAATGGTGGATATAACAATGGGAACATCCAGCAAAAAGAAATAAGCCACACAAAGGCCAAGAACGAGAGAAAAGAAAGGTAGTACAAGGGGGGAAAGTAGAAAGAGGTGGAAAGTCCAACAGAGCCTGCGTTGTTCACTTGGACAGCGAAATACATCAGACTCGGAACTCGTTTCCATTCATCAAGACGTTTGCATCGCTGAAACAACTGTCTCCTCTCTATCTTCCCTCCTCCTCCCTCCCCCGCCACAAAACCCACTTGGTCTCTCCTACCCCCACCCCTCCTCCTCTTTCCGCTCTGACTTTCCCCCGTCTTGGACGACCTCGTTGTTTCTCAGCTTTGCTGCCTCAACGCAATGACTCAGGACGAGAAATCTGGAAGACAGAGGCCAAAATACCTCTCTGGATGTCAAAACAACAACATTCTTTACTCTGCCTCCGGAACCCGTGGCCATTTCGCAAAAAGGCGGCTCACGTGATGAAATATGGCGGGTGGACACGGTGGCGCCTGGAGGAAAAAGGCCGGTCACGTGTGCAGGTCATGTGACAGGCTGCTTGGAAGATGTTGGACTTCTGAGCCGTTCGGGTTAGGAGAAAAAGCCAAATCAGCATTTTTCGAGAAAACTCCCGGGTTTTGAGTTTTGAACTGGACTCTATTGCTGACTTTCTGGAAGGTGAATGAATGAATAAAGTCTTTTGCAGCATTGCTTAGTAGGTTATGTAAGGCCTCTGACCACAACAATCACTGGTGTTGGGTAGAATAAGAGCAACTAAATCTTGACTTCCGTAGTTATTTGCCATTCATGAATCGCTCTCAGTTGGAACCGATTCGGGTCAGTGAGCGCTATCGCACAGGCAACAGTAGCTTAATTCAAATACACGCGGAAAACCGGCGTGTAGAATGACCTTGATACAGCGGCATGACCTTCAGGGAGAGTCCCATTAAAACACCTATCCGCCATCAAGCAATGTCTTACCCCTTGCAGTCTCCTTAAATTGCTGAATACTATTTGTAAAAAAGTTAACTGAATAACTCTAAGCCATAATTTCAATGCATATGTTGCGTGTATTGAGTTGTATTTTTTTCCATATGCAATTTTTCCTCATTGTACATTTCTTTTTCCGTTTTTTATTTTATTTTTTTCCCATTTCTGATTTAATTATGTATGTTATAGTTGGTTTTGTTGTTAATATTCTATATGCCCCCAAGGGTAGTGAATAAATTGTGCCTTGCCTTTATGGGCCTGGCACCCAAACTTGAACTTAAATTGCTGACCTCACGGCGACCTCCAGACATCATTGCATTGGCACCCTTCTCCTTGGGAATGGACTAACTCCATTTCGTCTGCTAGTTCATGTATTTAAGTGCTTGAGGAGAAAAAGCTAAGGTCGAGTTGGGAAAGAGATGGAGAGTGGCGGTGGCGGGTGGACGTAGCTTGAGGGCAAAGTCTACAAACTGTTCAGGTCAGATTATCCAGATTTCTCATCTCCCTTCATCTCTGCACACTCTTGCCACATTGGCCCTGTCCCTCACCCCAGGTGAAGAAGTTAGATCAGAGGGTCAGATGAGCGGAACATCTGAGGGGATCAGATAGGGGTCAGAGGGGGGGGGGGGGTTCAGAGCGGAGGAGCCAGGTGGTGGTAATGGGCCTCTACCAGTCTCTTACCCCCTGGAGTCTCACCTGAAGCGGGGTCATGAAGATGCCAGGCAGATAGCAAGGGCAGGCAGCGGTGACTGCAGTGCAAACCCCTTTCACCTTATTCGAGGTGAAGCAGGACTTCCCTCCGTCCCTACCACACACCCTACCTAGACGTTGCTTGCAATCCTGGGGTACTGGAGCCTCCCTTTCATAGACAAAACTCTTGAAAGGTCAACAATGTCCATGCTGACCAGATTTCTTCACTCAATCTGGACTTCAACGAATAAGTAATGCTTCTGACTACAACTGAACAGTTTGGAAAGGAGGGCAGGGTAAAGAGAAGGTCGGGGGGGAGGGAGGGAGGGAGGGGAAGGGGAGGGGGGGGGGGAGGGAGACGGGATGAAGTGCTTGAAAAGGGTGGAGCTGGAAATTTGCCTCCCAGCTCTGAGGTGGAAATACAGGTGTCTGCCCAAACCTTGCGACCCCAACTCCAATTCTACTTTCAATCAACATAGCTCTGTTATGCACAAACAACGTACATATGAAACGCTAATGTCCTGCAAATACATAGGAGAAAGACCCTATCTATCTATATACATTTACTCTCACACACACACACATACACACACACACATACACACAAACACAAACAAACAAACAAACAAACAAACAAACAGCAAACCTCGGCCCCAGGCTAAATCTCATCCGACCCTCAACCTCGAACCAAATTTCAACACACCTCCAACCAAAAACTGTACCCCACCCACAACCTCCACTCCATCTAAAGACCCCTTCCCCGCCCTTCATCTCCCCCCCCCCCCTAACCTCCCCCCCCCCCCCCCCCCCCTCTGCTCGAGACACGTGTCCCAGTCACCGATGTGGCGCTCAGACGACACCTGTGTGGGCATTTCTGCGACTCCTGACTACCCTCAGTAACCCTGCAATACAAAGCTCTCCTTTCCAACGGCCCAAACGGATGGATAGCTTCCTCAAGTCTCTCGGCTGCTGTGCAGCTCAACAGGGAGCCAGTACTAGAAGCTGCTCTCAGTAATCCGAGGCTGCATGCTGTGGTCAAGGGGGGAAGACGAGGAGAGGGAGGGAACAAGAAAGGGGGAATGAGAGTTCCTGTACAGGACGTAAGACTCCAGCATGGAGCGTCGGCTTTGTGTAACATCTTCATCATTATGATTACTGCTATTACTATTACTAGTATCTGTAACATCATCATCATTATGATTGCTGCTATTACTATTACTAGTATCTGTAACATCATCATCATTATGATTACTGCTATTACTATTACTATTATCTGTAACATCTTCATTATGATTGCTGCTATTACTATTACTAGTATCTGTAACATCATCATCATTATTATTACTGCTATTACTATTACTATTATCTGTAACATCATCATCATCATTATGCTTACTGCTATTACTATTATTATTATCTGTAATATCATCATCATTATTATTACTATAATCATTATTATTGTTTTCATCGTCATCATCATCATCACATCCTTTTTGGAATATTACTCGTTGAACAATTTGTTCATGACCTCCCTCCCAATCTCCCTCCCTCCCCCTCCCTCTCCCCCCTCCCTGCCTCCCCCTCCCTGCCTCCCCCTCCCTGGAACGAACAAATGAATGAATGAATAAATGAATGGATGAATGAATGAATGAATTTGTAGACTATGCAAGGCCCGTGACACGTCGACCACGAATATCAATTAGAGCTCAAGTTAATTCCTTTTTTCCCCTTTTACGAGGATCGCATAGCGATTACACGGTGGGTCTTGTCTGTTATACCCCAACCATAGGGAGCCAGGTGACAAGAGGGGGTGCAGATGGATATGCAACAATAGGCTCAGTAAACGATGAAAGTAAAGTGGTACCAGACGAGTGAGACCCTATATAAAATCAATACCCTTGCCGCCTTCCCGATACCCCTATCGACAGAGGAGACGAGAGCAAGAGGGAAATAATTGAAAGCCTTTCCGTCTGCGATCAATAAGCGTGTCACCATCTGCGTCCGCCCTTTAAGCCTGCCAAGGCCCCCCCCCCCCTCTGCTGACCTGTTCGGTCTTTCTATTGATACCGGTCGCCCGTGCGTGCAGGTAAGAAAACCTCACACTGCCCCCTTGCTGCCAGCCTCACTCTACTTCCCTCAGTTCCTCCTATTACCTCAATCCCCCCAGTCCAGCATCACCCTCACTACCCCCCCCCTATTTACCCCTCCCTCCCCTTCCTTCTTCTCTCTCTCTCTCCCTCTCTCTCTCTCTCCCTCTCTCTCTCTCTCCCTCTCTCTCTCCCCCCCTCCCCCTCCCTCCCCTCCCTCCCTCTCCTCTCTCTCTCTCTCTCTCTCTCTCTCTCTCTCTCTCTCTCTCTCTCTCTCTCCCTCTCTCTCCCCCCCCCCTTCTCCCCTCCCTCCCTCCCTCTCTCTGCCTCACCCTACATTTTACTTGTCTCGTCCATACAGGTGCACACCTTCCTCCAGTAGGCGAGAAAAGACGGTGCGCGCGTGAACACACACACGCACGCACATATGTACGTATAGCACGCGCGCACAGAGGCACACAAATACACATTAACTTACATC
>JAWQFJ010032852.1:25000-42500 GCA_034096865.1 Theodoxus fluviatilis
CAGCCGATCGTGTGCAGCCACGTGTTATTGACTGGAACTCACGGGTTGCAATTAATGCGTCTGAATCAGCACACAGCGTTTACACTGCCTTGTGTACAAAGGACAAGCACACACACATTGCAGACAATATTCACGAAGAATACGCATCTCTACAAGCAAAGATGTCATTGCAATCTATTCTCTGTGCAGCTTGAGACACATCAGTCAATTCCCCATTCAAGTCTTCTTCTGCATGGTAATCCTGTCATGAGATTTTAAACGGCTGGACCGAGAGGAAACAGATCTGTCGATGCATATGAACTTTCGCTGCACGAGAAGCTTCATCATATGGACGTCAAGTCGTGTCAAACAAACAAAAATTAACATCAGCAGTAGCAACACACAAGAGAAGGTAAGAAGGGGGAGGAGCAGGAGGCAGAGGTAAAATCAGCGGAGCTGTAGTAGCAGCAGTAGTAGCAGCAATGCATTTCGAAACTAACGTTAAAATGTTTACAGGCATAATCTTAAATCCTGTAAATGTCTGAGACGTCGCTTGTTGTAGAGCACATTCCAGGCGACAATGGACGCCTTCAACAACAATAAAACTTCACCAGAGAAATCTGGCCCGATCCCAGGCCTTGCCTTGGGGAAAGGGAAAAAATTTCACACCTCCATGACAAGCCCAGCACACTCGCCAACAACAGCAGTCACACCTCTCCCGTAAAAACCGCAAACAGACGACCCACAGCCACCACCACGACCACTAGAGACGGAGACGGGACGGTCTGCTTGCCTTCTGGCCACTCAAGCACGACTCTACATACACGGTGAGGGGCGCGTCGCCGTCAAAACGCCACAGCCTTCACGGCGTGTGCAGAGCGGCACCCTATGTTCCTTCCGTCTCGACACACGTGGTGTGGAGTTGACGTCCTACTCCCCGTCTACGTACGTACCTACGTAGGTGCCTGCCTTACCTGGCTGGCTGGCGGGCAGACTGGCCACTGTTGTTGACGCTTTGCCTCTACACCGCCCAAGCATGCCGTCTGGCCACAACCTTGTCCTGGTGTTGACCCGCCAGAGGACTTTCCACTACAACTATACCCCCCTCTAGGAAGTAACGGTCATCCCCTCAAGGCTAGATGTTCTGATGAGGTTTTATTGGGAAGGGATGGGGACTAAATTTGAAAATAGAAAGCGCCTGCCTTGGGGGTAAAGTGTTTGGTGTTTGGTCTACCTTAGTTGAATGAACAAGGCGACATTTTCATGGAACATCAGTGACACATCGGCTGATTCAGGTGACTGAAGGGGGAATCCATCTCAGCGCCAATAACCCTTCGCGACTTCACCTTTCCACTCTACCTTTTCAAGGCAGCTGACCGATACCTGACAGCTTTTCGTCTAATTTGCATCGTTTTCCTCACTTTTCCTCTCTGTTGTCAACATTCTTCTCCACTTTCTCTGACACATAGCCATTATTTTTTTTAATCTTTATCTGGCTCCAGTCATTTAATACTCTCTCTCACTGTTACCTCCATCTACCGTTCTATAGTTCTCTTTGTTTTCCGTAGAGCTCGCTATGCCAGGTCACAGTATAGATTGACAAACAATTGTTACATATCGATTACATCTACAATGACTGCAGTCCGCCCACCTACGTATGTGCCTCGCAATACGACCGCACCACTCCCAACTATTGCAATAGAAAACAATAAGTCGATTGGTCCAGATAACCATATATCTGGCTACACCTAGAGCTGCAATACTCGTTTTCGCTAAACCAATGTGAGGTAAACTCGGACAAATCTGTTGGTTGGTCAGTCATATCTGTCAATCAATTATTGGGTTAGGGTAATGCTTCGTCGCCAATTACTCATCCAGTATAGGAAATGATGAACTACATTTAAAGTTAATCGATCCAACTTACTTCAGTGCAGATTTTGCACTGGGCTTGAGGTGCCGTGAAATGTAAAAAGTTGCCTACTGCTGATTATCTGTCAAATTTTGACATGCATCACACCGAGAAACACTCGCAACAGGACAAAAAGATTGCCACTAAATGCAGATAAAACGTCTTTCTTTCGTCTTGATATCACCACTGCGATTCTTTCCGTGCAAGCGTCATACATTAGCACACAACAATGTTGTTTTACTCATTCTCCGCATCGTTGCTACTGCACTGACTTGGAGTGTGATCTTGTGACCTACCTATTTTGGGGGTAGAAAAAGACAATGCAACATTTGAAAGAAACAAATTCCTCGTCCTGATGCAAAACTGAACAAACTAGGTCATCCAAATCCTTGCGTCTTTAGACGTTAGCATGGAAGTGATGCAAACAGACAAGCTTGTGACCTACCTCTCAAGACCAAGAGAGACAATGCCTCGTTTTGGGGGAGACAAGCCTCTTCCCCATCACAAAGCAAAACCCAGGAAAGCAGGTCATCCGAGGCGGAATTCGGACGAGTTAGCGTCTTCTAGGAATGAAGAGGTTCAGCTAACAACTCGGTGTGCGGACGTTTTATCCCCGATCACAAGAATTTGCACACGGCTTTCCCAGAAATGATTGGCTCGCGCTCCCAATCGCGGCAATTTTTGGAGGCGGCCTAACAAACCCGCGGTTGTTATGGGTGAAGGTTAAGGAAAGGGAAGGAAAGAGTCAGCAAAAGCACACAGGAATTAGGAAACTGGTGCCGGCATTCCGGCAGGAACGGGCGCGGAGAAGACATGGGAAAGGACAAGACAGGATGCATCTTCAAGAAACGGCTGCAGGACACTTCGGGCTTCTTGTGAGGAGGAACCCCATGACAAACCAATATGTAACTCCCGTTACATAAACCAAGAGCTTCTTACACAACGCGCGCAGGAAACATGGCCTAAAGAACATAATTACCCTCGTCTCATAGAGGTTCAGCGACGACGACAGCACGTCAAAACGCCATGACGCCTCACGTTCCCTTGGTCAGGAATGTCCCTCTACGACTTTGAGTCGACACGACTTAAAGAAATCCATTAAAAATAATTGTCCATGCACACAAGACAACAAACAGCAACAAACAACAACAACAAGATTCTCCCGTTTCGGTTTTTCGTGACTTCAGCAAACATTCCAGCTAATACCTAATGTTGCATCAAATTCTTAGGACTTGGCGTATTCAAATAGTGCAAGTCTTGCGTAATAGTCACAACATATACTTTGTGACAATTAAAATATTACTATATAAAATATATATGACTATCAAACGACGACAGGTGCAGCATGTGTAGAAACGAATGAGAAACATTAGAACATGTTTTTCTCCATTGGCCATTTACCAATATTCTCTGGGACAATATTGAATTGTTTACATCTCAAAAACTAGATCAGGTTGTCAAATTCACCACTTCTGAAAAATTATTTGGAGCTTTGCAGGAAAGTAAAGCAGTAAATCACATATTAAGCCTAACTAGAAAACATATTTATTATTGTAACCAGAAGGAGGAAAAACCAAATATTCAAGATTTGACCAGATATATAATACAGGTGATTCAAATAGAAAAATATAGCGCAAAAATCGACCAGATCCTTTAACATTTTAAGACCAAATGGAACAATTTATATAATGAATTAATATACTGTACATTACAGTACATTGACTTGTACTGAAAATGCCACTCGACACAATTCGGCAATGGGAACTCCCCATCATTCCAACTCAAACACCATCCCTAGCATTCCTTCTTCACCATCAGATGCCCTTACTTCTCTTATTTCGCATACCCTTCATATGCGCCCCCTTCCCCCTCTCTCGCTCTTTCTCTCTTAACTTATAATACATCTCCTTCTCTTTCGTTCTTTTTCCGGCTAGAAGGACATAAACCCCCCTATTAAAAATATATAAATAAACCCCACCCCTTCCCATACACCCTCTACTACTCAGTAGACTTTCTCCTTTGCTGTTCTTTATATATATATATATATATATATATATATATTTATATATATATATATATATATCTTTTTTGTCTGGGAACGAATTCACGAAAGTACTGGGGCGATGATGATTGATGCTTATGATTGAAGCTGATGATTGAAGCTCATGATTGACGCTGATGAGTGATGCTGAATTTTGACGCTATGATTGATGTTGATGATTGATGCTGATGATCGATGTTGATGAGAACTACTGTGTATGACTCCATCCCCCACCCACCCCTCTGTTTCTTTCTTTCTGTAAATAAAATTAAAAAGAGTGAAAAAATATATATATATATTACAGACTCTTATCAAGGGAGAAAGTCAACGACACTTTTCTGTACAATCATTTCATAGCGCGTGTACCTAATCTGGCAATTATGCGAGGGCTTGCTTCTATAAACTATAGCAAATGTTACTTTTACCCTGTTTATCAACAACGTCTACTGCAACACATAACGGGAGAGATAAGTGGTGACTTATTTCATGGAGGGCTCTGGAAGCAAGAGTTCACTAATTATGCCTTTCGTGGGGTGAAAGAGGAAAGGAGTGTGTGTGTGTGTGTGTGTGTGTGTGTGTGTGTGTGTGTGCGTGCGTGCTGCGTGAGAGGAGAGAGAAAGAGAAGAGAGAGAGAGAGAGAGAGAGAGAGAGAGAGAGAGAGAGAGAGAGAGAGAGAGAGAGAGAGAGAGAGAGAGAGAGAGAAAGAGAGAGAGAGAGAGAGAGAGGGGGGGACATCATCAAAGAACACTTACATTCAGCACCAGTCAGTAGAAATATATCTCAATTGTGTAATATGTGTACATACACATCAAAATAGCAAAGGGCATTTACATTCTAAATTGATGTTAAATAGATCAAACAAAAAGTAATTGATTCGCATGAGTGAAAAACAGAGCATGCCCTAGGGAATCACGAGATACCAAGACGTGTTACAAATTGACGAGTGTGGCACATATTTTCATCATTTCCTCCACGGTATTCAAGACATAAAGACTGTCAAACAGAGCGAAGCAAGAGCACTGCTTTAAGCACAAAGGGGAATCACCCAGTCGGCATTTCATATCACTCAACGCGACAGCTGTTGTGGATGTCATCAAAATAGATTTATAAATATTTGGTCTCCAAATATGATCAAAACAATGGCACTGCCATAAATCGCTAATGAGATGTTCTCAATTCAGTTTTACTGTCTTATTTACCAAACTGAGATATGCACGGCACTAGATGGTTTCGCAAAAGTGCGTGTGCTTGTGGGAAGATTGCAAAGGCACTGATCATACAAAACGTGTGCACGCCCATGTGTGTGTCCGTACTTGTGAGTGTAAATGTGTGTGTGCACGCGCGTACGTACGCGCGCGTGTGTGGATGCGTATGTGTGTCATTCTGGTACGCCAGAGATATATACCATTGTGAATGTGTGTGCGCTTGTACGTGCGAGCGCATATACGTGTGCTTGTAAGTGCGCGTGCTTGTAAGTGCGCGTGCTTGTAAGTGCGCGTGCTTGTAAGTGCGCGTGCTTGTAAGTGCGTGTACTTGTAAGTACGTGTGCTTGTGGGTGCGTGTGCTTGTGGGTTCGGGTGCTTGTAAGTGCGTGTGCTTGTGGGTGCGTGTGCTTGTGGGTGCGGGTGCTTGTAAGTGCGTGTGCTTGTAAGTGCGTGTGCTTCTTGTAAGTGTGTGCATGTGACCGCGTTGTGTTTGAAGTGTGTATGTGCGTCTTTCTGTACACATGGGTGAGCGCGCATGCATGTATGGATGTGTGCATGCGTGTGTATATTCCACTTAACCGATTACCAGATTTAATATCGATTTCACCAATCATGATCAAGAATACTCGATATCACGAGTCACTGCCACAGCAAACTCAAATCAGCGCGCATTGTTCTGCATTTTTCCACAGTAGGAAACCGCGCAGCCGCAGTAACGTCCTCAATGGCGAAAGCTTTCCAACACGAGCCTTTCTACTGACTCCACAATGCTATCGCTGCAGGCGCTTAGCACACGGATCCCATCACGGACCATATATCGATTATGCACACCTGTGAGTTAAAGTAAGGTATTTTCCGGTAAGTGGCGTTCATACTTATACCACATGGCTCGATATTCAAATGAGCCTCAGCAAAGTTATTACTGAAGCCCAGATCCCATTGTTTAATTTGCAAGAAACAAAGCACATTAGCACGAATCCCTGCCTATTTGCAAGAAACAGCCTACATATTGTGAAATCTAAGAACGAGTCATACACACGAAGAGAAATAAACTATTCCAACAACGGTACTGTTTTTGAACGGAATTTTAAATACAAACACGATCAAAACACCAATCATCTTAAAACACACGCCACATACAACTAGTAACTATTTGGTAGGTAAACCCCCTAAGGGGTTCACTAATCTGGCAATACACCGGTTTTTCGCGACCACCGTTCCACTCGCTGCACCGCCCGCGTTTTTCTCTAGGCGTCCCGGGAAGGGTGGCGGGGGGGGGGGGGGGGGGGGGGGGGGGGGCGGCAAGCTGTCCTCTGGCTGTCCAGACACGCCTCTCGGGCTGGCCACTCAAGCGTGGACGCTCGTCCCCTGGCCTAGTCCCGCACCCCTCCCATTGGCAGACCCTAGTGTTTGCTCTCGAAAGATGGCGACCAGCGCTTCTACCTGGCGTCGGCTTGTACTGCGCTCTGCTCTACCTTGACTCGAACTCACCTGGCAAAGCTGCAGCGGTCACCGCGCCTCTGGTTCCCCTTACAGTTCTGGCTGGAAAAACAGCCCTGGCTCCTTGACGTAACTATGGAATGATAGATGGGACTGGGGCAGCAGAGGAGACGGACAGACAGGCAGACAGGGCGGGAGAAAGTGGCTGCGCCGACTTACCTGAGGAGCCGGACGACAACACAACAAGAGCAGCGCTGCTACCTATGCTCCGTTTCAGAAAAAGCCTCCCACTGTCTCCACGCCGGTGACGAAGGTGATCGATATTTTGTCAGCGCGTCGCCTGTCTGCCCGTAAAGCAGTGGGCCGCCTGGGCGCCTGTCTTGGCGTCTCTGAAACCAGAGACACTCGGCTGCGTCGCCTCTTTGCCTCGTAAACCTCCAGCGACAACGCGACCAGGTGCTCGCCCAGCGGTTAAGCAACTCGCGATGCCTTCCCGGACACTGCCACCGTTGGCATCTCAGGAGGAGCTCCCCTTGCAAATCACAGCACAACAGCAGTCAAGATTCACAGTGCAGCGTGGCATTAGGAATGAATGACTAAGGTGTTACGGCCTTTCAGCCTCTATGGACTATGTGAGGCCACCGACCACGAAATTCAGTAGAATCAGTAAGGGTGAGAGCAAGTCAAATATCCATTTCCTAGTTATTGACCTTTTACGACTAACGTAAGGAGATGCTGTGGGTCTCATCTTGCCCACAGCCCATAGGCAGATGCTGCACCTGGGCTACGAGCGAAGAAGCTCACGATGGGGAAGTAGAGAGGATAGATGTTGAGGGGTTTTCAAAGTGAGGGTGTTTACGAGATAAGTAGGTAGTGCGGCGGTGGTGGAGGTATTGAAGTGGAGAGATAATAGAGGTGGTGGTTGTGATAATGACAGAGGTGATTGTGGCAGTGATAGTGGTTGTGGTGGTAATGATGGGAAAGGGAATGACGACCGTGGTTGTGGTATTGGTAGGAGTCCTGGTAATGGTGGTATTGGTGATAATGGTGGTATTGGTGATAATAGTGGTGGTGGTGATAATGGTGGTGGTGGTGGTATTAGTGAAGGTGGGAATGTGCTGATGGTGGTGGTACAGTGGTTGTGGTACTACTGTTGTTGCTCATTGTGGAGGTGTAGTGGTCATATTGGAAGTGGTTCTGTTAGTAATGATGTATATGATGGTACTGGTGATGGTGGTTGTGGTATGTGACGGTAATGTTGGTGATGGCGATATTGGTGGCAGGAGAAGTAATAGGTAGTTGGGGAGGCAAGGAGATGATGGACGAGTGGAGATAAAAAGGCGACAGCCTGAATGGCTACCTAAGCAGCCCTGCCATAACGACTCAAACAGCCTTGCAGTAACTGCCTGAACAGCCCAGCTCAGTCCCACATCGATCCAAGGCGAGTGCTAGACTCCCAGGCTGCCTAGAGTCGGTGCCACTCGTCCAAGAGCGGGGTAGACGGGGCGTGAAGTGGACGCATTCCGGCCACGAGGCATGCGTGTTAAATGGCCATCGATCTCTCATCGAACCTCGCCTTACAAGGATGTTTACTCAGCCCTGGGCCCTCACCCTTGGCCGTGCCTCCAGCTTGCCCTCCAGTCTGGGACAGGCAAAGGCTTGCAGAGGACAACGAGGATCGGGTCCACAGCGCGGTAGGACTGCCCCCGCTTGTATCTGTAGCGCAGTCTTTGTCTCCAAGTATGTGACGCGTGCTTAAGTGGGACCAAGTTATTTTCATGACGCTATTTCGGCACTCGATGAATCTGGGTGACGGAAACGCGAGTTGAGACAAGTTGTTGCAGATCGGGGAGAATCCAGGGTCCAATAGGTCTCATCGATTGCACATCTGACTGCGGGCAAGATATATCAATCTTAGAAACTAAACAGTGAATGTAACATGCAAAGATTATGCTAAATAATGGCCAAATGAATGGACAGTTTTCCTGCCTATCAGCCTCTGTACACTATTTAAAGACATTGATCACGAAAATTACTTGAGAAAGTTTAGTAGAGTATGCATGCGAAATTTTAGTCTCGATTTCCTCGTTATTTACCTTTTTATGAATCGTGTAGGGAGACGCGGTGGGTCTAGTCTCCCCCCAACCCCCTGTGGTAGGGAGACGCGGTGGGTCTATTCTCCCCCCAACCCCCTGTGGTAGGGAGACGCGGTGGGTCTATTCTCCCCCCAACCCCCTGTGGTAGGGAGACGCGGTGGGTCTATTCTCCCCCCAACCCCCTGTGGTAGGGAGACGCGGTGGGTCTATTCTAACCCCAAACCTGCAGGTGGAATTTCATGACCGTAAAGGAGCATGTCTGGAACAGTTACAGAAACAATATCTTTGTCCTTGGGTGGTGCAGCACAAGCCCGCAGCATCGAGCTTTCTGATAATATTTTCTGTTTCTCAAACACCTGCCCTCCTTCGGGCTCCAACCACTGCATTCTAAGTCGATTTCATTGGCGAGTGGGGAAAATTCCTTGACTGCCTATGCTTGGTTTGAGCTTTGTACTTTTATCTGAGATATCTGAATCAATATTTAAAAGAGAAATAAAAGCACAATAACCAAAACCTCCTCTGCCTTCAAACAATGTAAATATTTTCTACGCATGAGTGCAATTAAATTTGTACTGCTCAGCCGAGGCACTTAGAATAAGCCACAAAGATGATGACAACCCATGTTTCGATGTTAGAATTCACGAACTGCATCTATAACAAAGTTGCAAATTAACACGACACCACTGCAACAACTGACTACCGTACACGCATTTTAAAGAAAGCACAGTCACAGCGCTCAAATCTAACTCCAAACCATTCGGGCTGAGACAGCAATCCAGTCAAATAATATTTTCTTATAGCGTTCCAACACCCAGTTTCACATTCAACGAGTGCAACAACACAGCCAGTTACGCCTGAAGCCATGACCTAAATCTCCCCATCGACAGACATGTGGTAATTTGTTGTCTCAAGCCAATGGACTTGCACTTCAAACTGAAACCGCAAGCAAAGACCCTAAGACTTTTTTTCCTCTTGAGTGGTTGTGTATTATCCGTCTCCCGTGGTAATCGGAGCCCGTCGTTTTTCGACCCACGTGTGGAATGCGACTGGCTTGGAGTGCAGGCAAATTCCTGCAGGTAATCCGACACCGTCGAGGGTGCCATCAGCACAAAGGATGGCTGCCTTACCAGGTCCTTGTCACACAAGGCAGAGATAGGTGCAGAGTTCAGGGTAGAGTACCCTGTCAAATTCCTGGGGCTTCGGTTAAACCGGCACGACTCTTCTCATCTGTGCTACATTGCAAAGTCTAAAATAAGGTGCCTGCTAGACAACCGTAGTTCTTGATCCGACACCGTCGAGGATGCCATCAGCACAAAGGACGACTGCCTCAATAGGTCCCTGTCACCCAAGGCAGAGATAGGTGCAGAGTTCAGGGTAGCGTACTCTGTCAAATTCCTGGAGCTGCGGATAAACCGGTTGGACTCTTCTCATTAATGCTTAGACCTCACAACCCCACAAGGAATCTCCGTTCCTCAAAAAGATGACTCTTGATCGTCCCACAAACAAGGTTACGGAGCTTCGGTGACCGCTCCTTCAGCGTTGTTGGACCGAGACTCTGGAACCAACTTCATGAGGGTCTGAGGGTTAGTCCATCCTTGGCCGCATTTAAAACTGGCCTCAAAACTTTTTTATTTCGTCTTGTCGCGCCATGAGCATGTTTATCGTGATAATGGCGCAGTAAAAATGAAAATACATACATACATTGCAAAGTCTAAAATAAGGTGCCTGCTAGCTGATTGTAGTTCTTGATGAAACACACACTGCAAGGTAAAGGTCTAGGTTGCTTGTTCAAACGAACACATGTTAATCAAATAGGATGGGATGGGTAAACGACAACTTTAAAACGCAAATTTCGATTATTTTTTTTAAAGCATTTGTCAGGCACAGTGGGTATAAAGACAGGTGGAACCAGTATTCTTAAGATTTTCAGAGAAATAAATGCAGTTAGTATCTTGAATAAAGTGATTTTAAATTGGTGTGCCTGTAAAATAAAATTATTTTCGGCCCTCCGTGAAGTCTCAAAACTTAAGAGGCCATTGATTTCTGTCATTTTAATTCACCTTCAAAAAAAGATAGCTTTAACTATTTGGTGGAGCACTATATACTCCATGTTGAATGTCTCTCATAAATGGTACATTTTTCGAACAGTAGTGAAGTTGGTACGACTGCACTTGTGGGCGAAGTGAGGGCCCTAGCAAGGCCTGTGATTTCTCACCTAATCTATCGGAAAACAATCTAATTCACGGCTTTATGCCAACGTAGTCACATTTTGGACACGTTTTTATTGTCGTCGGCGGCGGCCACGGCAGCAGCAGTCTCCTCCTCCTTCTCCTCTTCCTTCCTTCTCCCCTTCTTCCTCCTTCCCTTCCCTCCCTTCCTTGTCCCCTCCCCTCCTCCCTACCTCCATGCCTATTAAGTTATCATCCTATTTACTGTCATCATCGTCACCTTATTCTCAAAGTTTTCACAATATCTGTGGTCACAATACATTTGCCATTTTGACTCCACAAAAGGATTATTTCAGACGGCGTCTTCATTCATGCCATAACGAAGTTTTGAGAAGTTCGCATCAGAACTTAGATGTGTGAATGATTGCAGATCAATATTGACCAAGTAAATACTGTAAACACGCATGCCCTAATGAAAGCTTGGTTTTGGGAACTGATCAGACCAAGGCAAGGGAGAAAACTCCGTATCAATTTTTCCATAGTTCAGGCAGTCACTATTGCAGAAACGTTCTAGTCCATAGAATAGCATATACCAGAGTAGAACAATTCCCCCCTTTACCCCACCCCCTTTTCTTTACATACTTGCAATCCACATGGTGTGTAATTATAAACAAAAAGTAACCATAGTAACGGATGGGCAAATGGAGTTCTACGACCTATTAACCTTTGTAGGCTATGTAAGGCCACTGATAACGAACTATCAATAGAGTTGGTTAGAATAAGAGAAAGTCGAGTCATGATTTCCCTAGTAACCGCCTCTTACGAATCACGTAGGGAGACGCGGTGGGTCTATTCTGGACCCCAACCCACAGGAAGCACCCACAGGGTAAAACTACACGTGTATTAACCAACAAAAATAAAATGCACGTACAGGGAACTAAAAGCCTTGCTTTTCATAGCAAGATATGAAGCAGAAACACACTAACCTCTAATCACAAGAGCAAGCCTCGAAAAGTAAAAAATCCCTTCAGTGTGAACACCTGACTTAACCGGCCATTCAAAGTCAACAGGACATATCCTTCAGTGTGAACACCTGACTTCACAACCGGCCATTCAAAGTCAACCTAGAGGGGCTATGGGCAATGAATCTTTGCTGGAAGAGACGTTAGCCAAGGCCGAGGCCAGCTACAACATGACAGCATGGCGGTGAGTTCTAAGCGCGCCGTCTGTTCGGGTAACTGGGGCACCGGAAGAAGAAATCACGCCTCCGCTGGCTCTACGGTTATCTTTCCGGCCAACTCACTAGGTCGGCTGAGTGACCTCCCCTTAAGGCGGGAAAAAACTAAGGGGGGGGGGGGGGTGGAAAGCGCGCCTAGCCTTAGGCGTATCTAGCTTCCTCCTTTCCCGTCATCTCACCCACAGTCAAGGGACATTGGAGGAAGATGTGAATGTAGTGTCATAAGCTAGACAGGTGGTTTATACCGGAAACGTAGAGCGTGACCTACTTGCATATGAAAGACATGTCGTTTTTACCGGAAATATGGACCTTATTACCAGATCAAATTATACTTTCATCTGAAAATATTTGTGTAATGAATCACATGCAACAAATACAACACTCTTTGGGTCAGAGTAGGCGGGGAAAAATAATATATCTGCGCATTGTCCAATCACAAGATTTGGCGGGTGAAAACGTCTTGTCATTCGTATGCAAGTAGGTCACGATCTACGTTTCAGGATAAACCACCTTCTAGCCTATGACACTGTCCCGCTGCATGCGAGGGCGTTCGAGGTTGGACGGCCCCATTCTAGTCCACTAGAGACTTCGCCTGCCGGTGAAAGTCTCTAGCACAGTTCATATCACGTGATGGAACGATTAAAGAGATCACACGAGAGGCTTGTGGGATAGCCCTCCTCTCCCTGACATACGCCGTTAAAGCAGTTCTAGGACTATTTCGCACAAAACTCATAAATTACTCTTGTTGAGGCAATAAACAAGCGTTTATTCGATGAAATAAAATGTTTGTGTTAAACTGGAAACAAATTTTGACATCTGAATGATTTCTGTTAAAAGTGGAAAAATATCGTACCCAGAATGATCCCTATTTGGGGCGCAACGCTGTAATGCAAAGGGTCAAGTCTATTACACATTCATTGCGAACTGCGCCAGAGTCAGAACTGACTCGGGTTCACAAAATGGGGCGGCCCTTCCAGTTGCATCGTCCGCCAGGTGCTCAACTCGCACCGCCTCTCCCCACCCAGGAATGCAAGCGAGTACCTGTGAGGGCAGCAATGAGGCACTGTGCTGCGATTAACCCTTGTGTGCGGTCCTGAACCAGCAGCAGGCTGGAATAAAACCCCATGGAGTTGAAATGGAGCTGTGACGTACGTCGTGCTATCTGTCTGTCGCCGTGTTTCTCCTCATGTGCCAGTCGAAGATTGATCAAAACGCCCAGTAAATCGTAAAGCGGTTTGATACTCATGTATGGGTATTGAGTCGCCATATATTTACCCTTACAATCGGCAGAGCCAGGTTTGGTCCCTGGGATAGAGTTCGAGGATGGTGAAAAGTGTAGAGCGCTTTGAGACCCAAATATGGGGAAATTAGGTCACCCACAAAGAAAATCTATACTTTTACAATGTGTAATCACGTCTGGTCACTAGACTTGGGTTCGAGGTCGGAGTACTTCACTAAGCAGAGAAATCTGAATAAGTGAAAAGAAGCGGCCAAGAAGGACGCCCGTGGGCAGCCCACAAGCACGGCAGACACCCTCCCGTCTTGCACGCCAAGCTCAAGGACGACGTGCGAGGCAGCCATCATAAATCAGAGAGATTCCTTCCCATAATCACCCCCGTCATGAGGCCGCTAAACCGCAGCGGACACGTAAAGAGTAATCACATGAAAATGATATGCAACTAAAGCCTTTGTCAGACACGTGATAGAAGACGGCGGCGGCGGCATAGCAGCTCCTTGAACTCAGGCATGACGTCACGGATGACGTAGTTTCCTTTCACCCCCAGCCTGACCTGAAGCCCCACAAGTAAGACTTGGGGTGATGGCTGAAATTGATAACAGGGGGGTGGGGGTGGGGAGGTAAGGGATTGGGGTGGGAAAGGGGAGGGGGGGGGGGGTACAGCACCTTAAAGCGATCCAGAGCCCTAAATGGGGAAACTGGGTTTCCTACAGAGGACACATACCTCCATGAAGCCTGCAAAGAGCGTCCATTGTGTTCGCTCCTTGAAGCGGCATCCCAGCTATGGAGGAACCCATTTGGGTCCTATAAGGTCTTTTCTGCTCTATCTCTCCACTTTTAAGTGTCCCAAAACCTCGCACAGTGGAGTAAAAACCTCGTAATTAATGCATGAATGAATTAATTAATTAACGAAAAACGATCGGACGGACGGACGGACGGACGGACGGACGGACGGATGTTTTACAGCCTGTTAACGTTTGTAAGTCAAGTAAGGCCATTGACTACGAACATAACTAAAGCTGGCTGGAGGAAGACCAAGTGAAGTATCGATTTCCTATTCATTCACCTTTCACGAGTCGCGCAGGAAGACACAGCTGGTCTATCTGCTCTTACCGCCAGGACGAGACATCGCTATCCCAGTGCAATTCTTATAAAATATCAGGAGTTGGTTCCGCTCGATGTGCAGAAAGCAAATGTCTATCATCCAAGTATTCCAAGGTTATGCTTTACTTCAGCCCTTCATTCAAGACAACACAGATGTGCTGGTGCAGTCGGAAAAACGTGAACAGGTTTATCATGTTTGTCTTTTATTTTATCAAGTGCATGATTTGTCACGATAGAAATAAAACCCTGTTCACTTTTCCCAGTACTTTTTCTTCCGGCGTGCTGTTCAACCTTGCTAGCAAATGGATAGTTGCGTGTGGTGAAGCTCCGGCGCAAAAAAGGGTTCCCGAGCAGGGAGGACAAGCTAAGAAAAGGGAGATTACTCCAGTCATAACAACCGGCCTTCTCTCCCTTTGTGCGGGGGCAAGTGCGCATGGCAGCTGGCTCCCTTTGGCTGCGTGTGCAAAACTACGCGAACTAGAGGCTTTCTCCACCGTCTCTCGCATGACTGGGATAGGGCTGGACTGCAGTGGAGTCAGCTCACAGGTCACGGCAATGCAGGGAGAGAGGCCGTGTCAACAGACCCGGCCTACTTGGCTTGGAAATGCACGGTGCACAGGTCCCCTTACCGCGCCTGCTGGGTCAGACGTCAACGAGATTTAGGATCTCGTCTGCAGCTATTTGACAGCTGCAGGATAAAGAGATTCGTCCTGGCGTATTTAGCTGTCGAGTTGAATTATGAATGAAGGGGACACTTCAAACACCTTTTTGGTGTAAATACTCCTGCATTCAACGAAGTCTGCTTTTCCGAGTGTTTCGAGTGTGTTATTGTGTATAAAGTTGTTTCCCTCTAGGAATTGAGCAGCTCAGCTCGCCTGACTGCTTATCTGGCCTGCTTGTCGTTCTGGTCGCTGCTTGTGTGCGTGCACATGCATACATCAAGCCCGTGTGCACGCAGTCGCGCGTCCGAGTGGGAGCATGCACGCACTTTAATATTCGAGTGAATAATGTGTGTGTGTGTGTGTGTGTGTGTGTGTGTGTGTGTGTGTGTGTGTGTGTGTGTGTGTGTGTGTGTGTGTGTGTGTGTGTGTGTGTGTGTGAGTGTGTGTGTGTGTGTGTGTGTGTGTGTGTGTGTGTGTGTGTGTGTGTGTGTGTGTGTGCGTGCATGTATACACCCGCACTTAAAACTGGATCGTAGACCACGAAAATACGTACTGTACACTCCTCTAATCTCCTTTGAAACATACTCGTTTGCTGCTACGCAATCTTCTCTCTCCCTTGCACTACAATGTTTTACTTGATAAATAAAGTGTCTAGAATTGATATATTTAAGATAAATAAAAACATACTAGTACCGCTCAAAACGAAAATAAAACCTTGATTCGTCGACATTCTTTAGCGACTTGTCTCAGCAAATTACAAAAATGCCATTTATCAAGGCTTTGTTCTTTTGGCCTAACGTATCACCCAAAAAATCAACAGAGGGCAAACTGGCCATACGACTCACATGCTTGACCTTGACCTTTATATGACCTTGACCTTCAGGTGACCTTCAAGGTCAAGGTCAAACAACTAAACCTACCAATGACATCATACACAAAGAAATGCTTTACACATTTTCCCTACCAAAATACATGTGACCTTGACTCAAGGTCAAGGTCATCCAAGGTCATGCAACACAAAGCTGTTAATTCAAGACATAGGAAGCACAATGGTGCTTATTGGCACTTTCTACCATGAGATATAGTCACTTTTAGTGGTTCACTACCCCATTTTGGTCACATTTCATAAGGGTCAAAGTGACCTTGACCTTGATGATATGTGACCAAATGTGTCTCATGATGAAAGTATAACATGTGCCCCACATAATTATTAAGTTTGAAACAGTTATCTTCCATAGTTCAGGGTCAAGGTCACTTCAAAATATGTATACAATCCAACTTTGAAGAGCTCCTGTGACCTTGACCTTGAAGCAAGGTCAACCAAACTGGTATCAAAAGATAGGGCTTGCTTTGACCTATATACCACTTGTAGCTAAGGTCGCCATTCTCAATAACGTGGGAGAAAATTGGGAAAATGTGAAAAATGACTGTTTTTGAGACCACATTTATGGCTCCTGTGACCTTGACCTTGAAGCAAGGTCAAGTCACTATGTATGTTTTTTGAGGCCTTGTCATCATACACCATCATGCCACATTTGGTGTTGATAGACTTAATAGTCTCCGAGAAAAATCCAACGTTTAAGTTTTTTACGCCCGGACGGACGGACGGACGGACGGACGGACGGACGGACGGACGGACGACACGGCTCAGTACATAGAATCACTTTTGGCTTAACGTATCACCCAAAAAATCAACAGACAGTAAACTGGCAAAACAAACCAATAAAAATGCGAAATGCTAACTGTTTCAACATCCTCGGCCGAGAATCGTGACCCAAGTGGTCGGGCAGAGGGCGAGGCCAGTGCCTGCTGGACATGTCCGACGTGCAAAACATTCCTCAAGACGGAGAGCTACGGGCAGAAGTCGAGACAGTGGAGACAGGGACACGGCGGTCTCTTCCACTTCAAAGGGACGCAGAGCTAAACAACGTCCCCAGAACAAGAGGGACCTCCACAGCCTTCCTCTCGAGGGAATGCATTCTTTGTGGTGAATGCAACCAGTCAGACAGCTTTGGTCCTCATTGACTCAGAACTGTCAGCTGCTATGGGCCTGCCAGTCGCTCAAGGTAGAGGGAGGGGTAAATAGATTCGTTCTGCCACCCTGGGAAACGGCGGGGAGTCCGAGGTGAAGGAGAAGGGTCAGCAGCTTTGCCAAAAATAATTATTGAACAACTCAAACGTGGCTAAGGGGAGAAAAGGGTGGGGTGGGGTGGAGGGAGAGAGGGAGGGAGGGAGAGAGAGAGAGAGAGAGAGAGAGAGAGAGAGAGAGAGAGAGAGAGAGAGAGAGAGAGAGAGAGAGAGAGAGAGAGAGAGAGAGAGAGAGAGAGAGGAGAGAAAGAGATTTATTTAAACGATTTTATTCAAGGCCAACCGCCCAATTAAATACAGTTGAGTACATAGGACAACAAAACTGTTTCATATT
>JAWQFJ010032852.1:47500-48948 GCA_034096865.1 Theodoxus fluviatilis
TGGATGTCAACCTCCTTTGGATATGTTTGAGGAGAGAGAGAGGGGAGGGGGTGGGGGTGGGGGCAAGGGGATGGGGGGGGGGGGAAGGGGAGGGTGGTGGTGGCGTAGGTAGGGGAAGGGAGAAGGGGAAGAAAATTGGAAGTGCGCTTGCATTCCTCAGCATGCTCCGTTATCTGTGAATCTGTGTCAGTAAAAAGCCTTGGTTTAGTTAGAATGCACTTATCTTGTTGACTTACTAAGCTCTGTGATCTTCTAGTGAAGGAAGAGAAGGGAAAAAAGAGGCTAATGACGTTATCGTTGAAAGGGCCCATTAGTCATTTGTTTGGTCAATGTAGTTTTCTTCTATGCCTGCCAATTTGACCAGTGTGTATTTCGTCCTGCTTGCTTGCCTGCCTGCCAGTCTGCCTGCTTGTCTGTCTGCCTGCCTGCCCGCCTGTCTTCTCTCCTACTTGCCTGTCTGCCTGCTTGTCTGCCTGCCTGCCTTCCTGTCTTGCCTCCTCCCCCCCTTCTCTCTCTCTCTCTCTCTCTCTCTCTCTCTCTCTCTCTCTCTCTCTCTCTCTCCCCCCTTCATATATGATATCTTTTGAAAGAAACCAACATGTAGACAATGAAAGATATTTCGATGTATATATATTTTGCCATGCAACTAAGAAATGAGAAAGTATATCCACTACAGCATGATTAAATTAAAAACACTCCCCGTATACTTTCTTCTTAACTTTGAAAGCAACGTTTCGCCCTAGCAGAGGGCTTCATCAGGGCCATACGCAACAGAGAAAGGGTCAGCTTATATAATCAAAGGGTAAAACAACCCAGAAAAAATATCTCAGGAAAACACAGGTTCAACTAAATGCATGGACTTAAAACCGTTGAAGTATGCTTTTTGGATGAAAGTGAGTAGATAACCGGTGATACGCGAGACTTAAAGGTCTGAAAGGGCTGGCCACAGAAATCACATTGACACTCTTGCAATAGGAAATCTACGCCGCCCCAACACCAGCAGAAACGAACCTGAAAGAGCAGCAAAAACCACCACCACCACAAAAACCCTTCAAAGCTTTCCAAGTAGTTCATGTCTCCTATTAAGTCCTACAAATATGGTGGCTAGATTTGCTTGCCACCAGAGTTCACGCTGCAGAAGATTGGACTCTTCTACCACTGAGTCTAAAATGTAGGTTCTGACAAAGAGCAACTGCTTGTCATCATGATGAGTGTCGGATGAGTGTGCGACCCAATCTGATTTTTGAATGCGTAGTCCAAGAAAATCGAATTTGTGGTACTTAACTTGTACTTCTCTCTTAGTGCATAGTTAATAAGAGAACATTCATAATTCTAGCAGAGTCCGTTTGATGGAAAGAACAAATATGAAACAGTTTTATTGTCCTATGTACTCAACTGTATTTAATTGGGCGGTTGGCCTTGAATAAAATCGTTTAAATAAATCTCTT
>JAWQFJ010032854.1:5000-10000 GCA_034096865.1 Theodoxus fluviatilis
AAGAACCCCTCCATGCAGCATGGTTCCCTTCGTGGATGACGTCATCTCAAGGAACCCGAGGCCTCTACCACTGGCGTGCAGGGAATACCATAAAACCTGCTGTCCTGTTCAACGCCCGCAGCCACCAACAAAACAGTGAGTTCTTTTTTTAAAAACCCTGATTGCAAAGGTAAACGGTAGCTTGCTCTCAGGCACATCAGCCGATCAGTCGAACGAGCTTTAATAGGTATATATACTAATGACGTGAAAATAAAGAATGAATGACGAACAAATGTGTTCTTCACTACCTTAAATATCAAACAAAGATAAGAGAAGAAACGACTGAAACACAACTGAGACTGAATGTGATTGTAACGTTCCCTCCTGAGCAGTAAGACGCGTGGTGTTGTTAGGCGTATGTTCTAAATAACCTCATTGTGATGTGTTGTACATCATGAATTGCTTACGATTGCATTGCACTATCACGCTTTTTATTTTTCATTTCAAAGCTTTGCATCGCGTTGAATCGCATGTTTTCTTCTTTTTTTATTTCAAATTCGCAACAGCCTGAAATCAGCAGCTTCTGAAGATCCGACAGCACACCGTGTCCAAAGACGAAAAAACTGTCGCTCATTCTCCTACCCATTCACCACTCGGTTGATGGACACAAGACCTCGCTACGCGCTGTCCTCCAATCCCTTCGCTTGCGTGGGAGGCCCAATACAATTACAGGCCCATGAAGAGGTCCCCTGCAGTGCTAGTAGAAGACCTAAGGCTGTCCCTTGCTTCCAAGCTGCCAGACGTTCCGAAGCAGATGACATGTGTACGTCCCTACGAGTTGACCCTGCTCCACAATGTGAGCTCGTGTCACCAGTGAACCAGCAAGTACGACATGGTTCAAGCTGCGGTGACGTCACTCTAGTCGGGAAATGCTGTGCTCAGTGGAGGTCCAATGCTCAGGTCACTGTGGTCGTGGACGACAACTTCAAAGCCGTTGCATCCAACGGCGACGAGGACTCGACGGTAGAGTCGACATCTTCAGACTCGTCTCACGCGTGTTGTTGTGTTGGTTGCACCGAGGAACGCAAAGCTCCCGTGCCTGGCGACCCGCTCTCAGCTGTGCGTGTCTCCTCCTCTACTCTCGCCCCGTCTGTCACTGCTTCCCTTTCCTTCACAGACTGCAACACCTCAGCCAACGGCGGAACCAACTCTAATGCACTGCAGGGTCAGTATTACCAGGTTCAATACGGTGCTGGTCATTGTCTCTCAGTATCTGAGCCATCTCCAGCGTATGACGATGCGACCAGGTCCGCGATGGCGAACCATCAAGGCGGCTGGATTCCAGATATGACAGTGTACAACCACAGGCCTCAGCAAATATTTACCCAGCCCATGGGAAGTAATTCGACCTATGCAGCGTCCTCAAATGCGTTCCTGACACCTACCACTGGACAAGCACTGACGGGGCCCGCCAATTCAATCCAGTCATTGGGGTCTCCAAGTCGAACCTACTGGCTCACAGCTTCCCATTCTGCATCCAGCGAGGCTCCCAGGCCAGACCAGGCGGCCACACAATGGGCACCGTCTGAGTCCAGTCAGGCTGCTCCCGGTAGAAGCGACGCAATCTACCAGACCCCTTCCACGCAACACCACCTCCATCCCGGTGTACATCCCAATACATCTCCTGGGGGTAATTATGCCCATTTGTCTGCATGGAGTGCTGGACCTTCCTCTATGATGTCACAGAATGCAGTGGCTGGTCAGACCAGGGCAGTGATTCCAGGCGGGCATTACGGGTCAGCGCCTCAAAGTTCCACCTACCAGAATCCTACGTTTGGCGTCGCGTCCTTTCCCCAGCCAATTCATTTTCAATTTGGAAAGAATAATATCGGACGAAACGGTCTGGGGTGCTTTCCTAGCAGGGTCTGCTATTCCTCGGAATGCAGGCAGCAACGTCAAAATCCGCAGCAGCAGCAATACCAACAGCAGCAGCAGCAGCAGCAACAAGCAGGCTACCAACAAATGACGCAACCAGACTACCAACAGCAGCAGTTGCAACAGAATGTAGCAGGCCAAATGCAGTATCCGCAGAAGCAAAACCTTCAGATGCCGAGGCAGAGCTGTATGCAAGAAAGCCCGCCACAGCAGCGGTATTCTTACCCATCTGGACACCCACTGCAACAGCAGCCCCAGGACAGAACACCACACCCGTCACACCGTCAACATCGAGAATCTCAACGACAACCACGGCAGGAACATGCGCAGCAGCAAAACCAACAGCAGCAGCATCAACCACGGCAGCGTCATCACAGGCATCCACATCAACATAAAGAACAGCAGCAGCAGCAGCAAGTCCAGGACTTGATATGCAAACAGCGGCGTCACAGGCCACAGCAGCACGACAGGCACTATCGAGATTCGTCGTTGGAGGAACGGATCCAGGATATCGAGGAATACCAAGAACCACAGCAGGACCAGCGTCAATGCCGACAGTTGGGGCTGCAAAAACAACAGCAGCAATTCCACGAGGAGCCACGGCAGTATGGGTATCAAGAGCAAGACCTCCAGCTTAAGCTGTTGCAGACACAGCAGGAATATCTACTTCAGCACCTGAAAGACCTAGAACATCAGATGAAAGACCAACATGAGCAGCAGCAAAGGAAAACTCAAGAGCAGCAGCAGGAACTCCTGAAAAAGCAGCTTCAACAACTCAAAAAGCATCTGCTGCAACAGGTCGTACAGAAAAAACAGCAGCAGCAGCAGCCGCAGCAACAGCAGCCGCAGCAGCAGGAGTCGAAGCAGAAACACCAGCAGCAGCAGAGGGAGTCGAAACCACAGCAGGAAAAATTGCAGCAGGAGGGTTTATCTCATGATTCATATCCACAACATCGTGCCATTTCAAATACGGCTTTCTCGTCTCATCATTCTAATGGAGGACTTTCGAATTTTACGGATCAGTGCCAGTTATCACCGAAAGCAGCCACACGTGAGCAGTCTGTGCAGAACTCAGGAGTCCAACCGCTCGATCACCACTCCACCCAATACAAAATGGTTATACAACCCAGAAAATCACCGTCTCAAAGGCGAGACTTGCTAAATGCTTGCAAAGAATCAAATCTCCCATCAGAGACTGTCGTCCTGACTCCCAAGGAATCAGGAACTCAGACCCACTCATCTATGAGCTTTGACAAACTGCCTCCTGGCTGGAATGAGTGGTGGCTGCAAGCCCTGTCTCGCAGCCAGAGTGCCCGACCCTCTCTGTCCCGTCACACGTTCACCCAGACGAAAGAGCCTAGCGACATGCTAACCCCCAACAGTCCATACGGAGACAACATCATCGGCTCACCGTTTGGGCTTCACAGGCAGCAACTCCTAACATTCCACGGGGGTGACTCAGAGTCGCAGAATCGACACATGTGGCGCAATCCGACTCCCCTTCTATGCTGCCAAGCCACGAGTGGCCCTGCCGTGCAGAATCTGGGTGGCTGGGCGTCTACCCAGGGATACGCTAGTCAACAGTTCAGAGAGCCACCACCGTCGCCGCCGCCGATGTCAACTGCCCAGGTGTTGGGTGCATCAGGCGTAACAGTACATACGACACCCGGTATGAACCCACCAACTGGGGCATCGACAGCAGTAGTTATGCCGTATGAGCACTACGTCGAAAACAGACCTATGAATTCATTCGAACAGAACTTGTTTCCTGAGGAGTCGTGGTTTCTGCCGCCCATTTCCTCTGCCCAAAGGTCATTCTCCCCAGCCCTGTCGCCAGTTGGTGTCAGCAAGCCAACCTCCTTGCCACACATTCAGCAGAGACAACCAAGCCAAAGCAGCCCACCCGCTACGGTACCTTGCCCCTTCACCATCACCTTCTCCACAGAACCCCAGAGCTCAGCAGCCCAGCCCGCCACGTTGCGGGCGCGCCTCGAGTTTTCTGACGGGCAGGGCTCAATGGCGGAGGCTTCCAAGGGAGACCAGGCCTGCAGCGTGCTCTGCTCTCCGAGAATCTGTGCTGGGGCTGGAGCCAGGATGGAGCCCGAAGTCTCGGAACCACGCCGCTCTAGGAGAAAGCCTCGTGGGTGTGTGGAGACGCGGGTGTCCTGTGTGCCCAGAGCGAAGATATCCCCTAGAAGGCTGAATAGGCTGCTGGTGGGAAAGTCTTCCTCGAGTTTTGACACCGTCAGTGACTCAGAAGGAAACAAATACATTCTCCAACCCATTGGTGACGTAAGCAAAAGGGTAACGAATCCTGAGGTGATGCCTGCAATTCCTAACCCCAGAGAAAGGTCGGAGACGACCGAAGACGCGTCTATGTCGGATATCCAGCTGATGAGTGATAGTGTTACCGCGCCTGCGGCTGCAGCTCCCAGACATCAATTTGTTGAAATCGATGGAATATTTGCTGGCATGGATTCCAAAGGAGCTTCTGGAAGTAGAATGACAAGGAAAGTTATCCCGTGTAAAAATAACGACGCTTGGAAGAGTAAGACCAGAGAATACGGTAAGCATGTTTACCTCAAGAACGATAGGTCTCGAAAGAGGAAGGATACCAACAGAATGGGGCAGTCTTCGATGAGCAGTCGTGCAGAACGGGAAACCTCGCAACTTTCGCACAGGTCTCCCCCAAAAATGTCGGTGGCTGGAGAATGGGATTCGCCGGATGAATTCGAAGCGTTTCCGAGAAGAAATCAAACGAATGTGTACCGCCTTGTAGACGACAGTCCTTCCTCCAAGTATTGTGTATGTAAGTCTGTGAGAAGGACAGCCAGAGCTGGGGGCTTGGAATCACCGGGAAAATCTACGCAGTCTCCAAGGAGAATTGGGAGGGTTTTAGTCGAGACTGTAGAAGACAACTCTGAGGAGGATCGTTTCGGTAAGAAAAGCCGAAGTAAATCTATTGCCAAGCGTTCTGGAAGCCCTTACAGAAGACCAAATACAATCACATCGCCTCATCACGTGCGAGACATGAGTTCCGTTCGCCATCCCGCCGACAGATCAAGAAACGTTTGCTGCTCTCCTCC
>JAWQFJ010032854.1:15000-30000 GCA_034096865.1 Theodoxus fluviatilis
GAAATTTGGCACAGTCATTCAACATAACATAAAAAACTAACACACAAATCTTCAGTTTGAAACATGAAGTAGTTTATTGTCAACATTGTTTCAGAAAATACACGAAAATGTACGCTCACGGATAAATTGTCACAATGGCTTACTGATCAAAAACCTATTCATACTAATTTTAAAATCAGTGCAAATGTGCACAGGTCCAAGAAACACAAAAATTACACTAAAATGTTTGTGTAGTAAAGTGTGGGGTGGGGGTGCACAGTGATTGTTAAACTATTTATACGCCACAATGGGAACTGATGACGCTATTAGATTCCAAAGTATTTTATTCAAGGAAACATACAAAACTATTTACAAGCAATGTTGATGCGGCCTCGACCTGAAAACAATCACATACAATATGTAGTTTCAGAGCCAGTCCAACTATTTGAAGTCATTTCATCATTACTGTTCATTTAATACAAAGATTTCTCAAACAAGCAATGCGAGATGTACAGCAGAGAGCTGAATATTCTCTCAAGTCTGCACATTCATCTTCGGCAAAATTAATGTAAACGAAATTCAACTTGTGGGTTGAGATCGGCTCCGTGGCCGCTGAAAGTGATCTCGATCTGTTGATTTACATCAATCGGACACAAGCAATCAGTAATACACTATAAATTTACAAGTTTACGGGAACATACCTTCATGTATGCTTGTTTTCCGTCGAAAAATCAGCAGTAGTGAGTCGAAATCACGATAGCCAGGGAAGCGTGGCGCATTGAAGGCAGAAGCGCTAACACCTCGAGGCTCACTCTAAGCTGCGCTCCGATTGGCTGGTTCCTTCCCTCTCCCATATGGTCCATAGTTAAGCGAACCAATCAGATTGAAGGTTTTTAAAGCATAGAGTGATATCAGGTCTTACAAAAAGAATCCAAAAAGCTGCAAAATGGTCAAAAAATTATTGAAATCGGTTGAGTAGTTTTTGAGATACAAGCATTTTAAATTATGAATATTTAATGAAGTATTTATTTTGAAACCCCTCTTGCATAAATTAAGTATTTAAACGTATTTAGAGACAGATTTGGTAAATGAAACTCGCTGACATTGTAGATAAAGGATTACTGAACCAGAAACAACCAAAAACTCAAAATCGACAATCCACACCCCTTGTACCTATTTCCAGTGCTAGCGCCGAATGGTTCCAGGGACAAAGCGTCTCATTCCGTGTGAATAGATGCATGAATAGATACATTGATACGTATGTCATTGTGATAATTCATTCTTCTGTACCGTTTCTTAGACCATATTCATGCAAGCAGGCGACTGTAATGAGATATGAACACGAGTTCATGTCTAATTCAAAATACACAAGATATCTTGCATGGAGGAGGTGTTGTAGTGGCAGTTGTCCTTTCAGTTCAAGAATAGGTATGACTGCACCTCTCGGTGGGGTCAAAGGTGGCTGTGGAGGCTCAGTCTAGACTCGCAGAGACAGGGGCAAATTGGACTCTGGAACTCTGATGATGATGCTGGGACTGACATGGCTCAATGATGCCTTGGCTCGGACCTGGATTCTCTAAGCTCTCTCGGGGAATGTGTTTTTGAGATTGGATACCTCACCTATATATGGTATATAGGGCAAAGTAAGCCCTATCTTTTGATACCAGTTTGGTTGACCTTGCGTCAAGGTCAAGGTCACAGGAGCTCTTCAAAGTTGGATTGTATACATATTTTGAAGTGACCTTGACCCTGAACTATGGAAGATAACTGTTTCAAACTTAATAATTATGTGGGACACATGTTATAATTTCATCATGAGACACATTTGGTCACATATCCTCAAGGTCAAGGTCACTTTGACCCTTATGAAATGTGACCAAAATGGGGTAGTGAACCACTAAAAGTGACCATATCTCATGGTAGAAAGTGCCAATAAGCACCATTTTGCTTCCTATGTCTTGAATTAATAGCTTTGTGTTGCATGACCTTGGATGACCTTGACCTTGGGTCAAGGCCACAGGTATTTTGGTAGGAAAAATGTGTAAAGCATTTCTTAGTGTATGATGTCATTGCTAGGTGTAGTTGTTTGACCTTGACTTTGAGGGTCACCTGAAGGTCAAGGTCATGTAAAGGTCAAGGTCAAGCATGTGAGTCGTATGGGCTTTGCCTTCTCGTTTTAGGAATGTGGTGTTGAGTGGTTGTATGAGTATTGATTCTTTGGATTGTGCACGCTATGGGCTTGCCTGTCAAGGGAAGGTATCTGAGTAAATAAACTATATTATTATTATTATTATTATTATTATTATTATTATTATTATTATTATTATTATTATTATTATTATTATTATTATTATTATTATGAGTTGAAGGAATTCTTATGGATGGGCTCGGCCCAAAATATGTTGGCACATTTCTCTTTCAGCACTGAGGCCGAATCCTCCACTTCAGCATTAGTATATTTGATATGTTATGCACGGACTACATATTGTATTTCTAGATATATATGCACAGCATTAATATTACAGAAGCTTTTTAGACAGCTCTGTATTATACACTGGCAAAACTGAAGAGAAATCCGCCAATTTCTTTTACAGACATAATTCTTGGCAGTGGTTTGGCTGTGAAACGAATTCATACTTTGTTTCTTCTTTTCTTCCTTCCAGGCGTAGACACATCTCCTTCCCCGTTCACTCCATCGACGCTCGAAGGGCACAACCAACGTCAGAATGAACAAGAAAATGTCACACACCGCGCCAGTGAGACTCCAAGCCTGACTGCACCTCGACAGGACAGGAGGCCTGCATCGAGAAACAGTCTCCTGTCTGCTCCTTTCAAACCGTCTCCCAATACGGAGTCTGGAGACATCACGATCACTGGCTCCAAGCCTGCTGAGTGGTCAGTCCCCTCCGGCAAGCAACCATCAGTGCCTTCTCAGTTTCAGCCAAGGCAAGCTAGGAGCACCTCACAAGGAAAACCCAGCCCATGGCGGAAATCTTTTTACGCGGGAAGCAATTGTTTCGAGGAGATAAACAGCCAGCACAGAGCCCAAATGGCTCCGCAGTTACTCGAGTTCGGAGGAGGAAGAACCTCGCCAGCTGAGTCCCATAGAGTCGGTAGACATAGGAGGCAGCAAACTTACCCTAGTCGGGACAGTCCGAGCTCCACTTTGCATCTGACGATACCGGACTGCTACTACTTTGGAGCAACGCCTCGACAGATGTCTCCCGCCTCACTGAGATCGCGACAGTCGCACGGAAAGGCTGCCACGAGGAGGAGGAGGACACGCAACCTCAGCGTGTTGACGGCGAGTAGCAAGTGGAAGTGTTATTCGAAACATGAACACAAGGCGCGTCATGATTCCCGCGCCAGACTTAGCAAGAAATCCTCATTGATGCTGAGAGAAAGGAGGAGAGCCTCGATGCTGAGGAGTTCGCTTATGAATGGACGAGTCGGTTGCAGAGAAGACAGTGTACAATCCCGGGATGACTTCAACAGGTACAACCGTTCTGTACCTGTTCGCCGTGTCAGGAGGTATTCGGACAATTCCGTCATAGGTGAGGAAATGTCCTCTCCCCTACCTGTCTACGGTTTCTCCTACAGTGCACCGGTGTCTCCCAGTCTGACCAGGATGAGGCTGAACTGCAGGCCATACCAGCGGGACAGCTCCAAAAACCCAGCCCGCTACGTTGCAGCAAGGCACTCCGTTACGAGGATTACAAGCCCTCTTTTGACTCCAACCTTTACCCCGTGTAGTGGTGGAAGATCCCCACGGTTCATGGCCCCAACGGAGTCCTGGTTACGGAGACTCAGCTCACCTGAAAGCACCCCCTCCCCTGGGGAAAGAAGGTCCACGTGTGAGGCGAGGCGTTCCCCCCACCGTTTCGCCTCTAACAGAAAGGAGGAAGAAGCCAGACTGTCCCCAGGCTACGAATACAGGGACGGTGCTCTGCCTTGCGGTTCCAGGAGGAAGGGGCTCGCTGGAGGAAGCCGTACGAAGCCCCTGTACAGGCCTGATGATGGACAGTCCGTGCCGTCAACGAGCAGGCAACAGCCAGTTCGCACCTGCAAGGTAGACCTCTTGAACGTTACGCATCCATTCGATGACGAGGCGCAACAACAGTGGTTTAACAGGGACTATACTAACTACATCGAGGATGAGGGAGACGATGCTGGCAACGAGGAGGAGGATCTGTATGACAAGACCAAAAACAACTCAGTCTCGCCCCCGCGAACGTCGGCAAAAAGGTTGGAGAAAATCTACAGGAGGAGTTTCGAGCGTCCCTCGTCTTCAGTCGCTGCTTCGAGTCGGAACAAGAGAATGAAAAAGGTGAAGTGTCAGCACACTTGTGCAAGTGCTATGTTTGCCTTGCGGAAGACGTATAGCTACAGTCAAGCTTCTCGAACCTTCAAGTGTCAACCGATCCAATGGGACAAGCTGCCTCCTAGAGATATGCTCAAAATGTTCCAAGGGCGTGGAAAAGGCTCTGGAGCAGTCTCGCCAACACTCGTGGCTCCTGTCGGGAGACGGAATCTTATCACTGGATGCCCTGAAGATAAGACATTGACTGGGATGTGCGCGTCAGCCAATTCTAGACAAAACAACACGTCGTCCAGGAGTCCCGCCTTTTCGCAGAATGAGCGCAGAACACGGAGAGGTTGCATGGCACATCCTGCAGTCGGGGAGGAAAGACAGCTCACCACAGCCCGACAACCAGAACGAGACCATGGAGCGACCTCACCAACAGCGAGGACTCCAGCTGCAGGAGGACATCTTGATGCCAACGATCACAACTCTAAAATCTGGACGGGAATGTGCTCGCCAGCCCTAGATAAACGAAGCAGTAAGTCGAACCTTCCACACCATGAGCAGAGGACACACAGGTGTTGCAGATTTGGGTCAGCATTCATGGACAGACGAGGGGTGATCAGAGCTCGTAGGCCACCAGAGCGAGTCTTTTCCAACTTAGCTGACAGAGTTTTGAAGACGCACACGCATTGCACCAGCTGCCGGTGCAACAAATCTCACGTAGGGTCCAACAGCTCGACGACTCTGTGTTGCACCCGTGGAACCTCGGCCTACCACCTCAGTAGCGATCAGTCAAAGCAAAAGCATCCTTGCTCTCAAGGCCATGGCGGACGTTCCATCAATGCAGCAACGCCCGCGGGAAGCGACAAGAGATTTAAAGTGGCTGCTGAAATCGCATGTGCGGACGATTGCGGGCCTACTCCGTGCTCATGCCAGGCAACATCTTATCGCTTTGCATGGAGGCTTCAACCCCAGATGACCAACAGGTGTCCAGAGGCCTGCTGGCCAATGTTGAAATGCGATAGGTCCACCTGCACCACCGACCATCGGACAGTCTCATTCCGATCGAGGATTGACGCGGAGCCGTTCATCATCGCAGACGTGTGCAACACAGTTTCCGAGAATGTGCAGACATTGCCTTGTCCTGTCACCTGTCACTTTAGAGGAGTGTGCCCTTGTCCAGCGATTCCACCAGAGAAGGAGGGTAAGGAAAAAAGCGAAGTGGAGTTATCAATTACTGAGGAACCGAACACCTTAGGTCCAACGTACGTGTTCTGTGGCTGCGCCGATCCCACAAAGATAAAAGGGGTAGAGGTCCCATGTCTAAAAGAGGCAGAGGCGGGAATATGCCTTCTGACCATTAACCTCAAGTCCCCAAAACAGAACGAGACAGATTTCAGGCAACCTAAAATGATGCTCTACCAACCCAAAACCAGACAGAAGTCCATGAAAGGAGACAGCAATCCTCGTCCTAGAAAACCCAGAGATACGCCCAAGCAGGCTGGTGACAGGGACCTGTCTACAAGAGATAGTGAGCTAACGGGAAGGTCCAGAGAAACGTCCCATCAACACACAGGCGAGGACGAGCCTACACTATTCGATCACGCGTCTCGAGCGGAGACATCTACAGAAAAACCCTACAGTCCCACAGTGAGAAGAGGCGAGTCCGCCTGGAGCGAAACCAAGCGGAGACGGTCCACACAAATACCTCACCAACCTAGAGTCAGACCTGAGCCTGCAAGAAGAGAGGGTGATCATCATGTGATGGAAAAACAGGGAGAAACACCTCAGCATCCTCTTAGAGAAAGGGGTAAGACTACAAGTAGGGTTGTGGCGAGTCAGGAGAAAATGTACAGAGGAAGATCTCATCAACCGAGACCTAGAAAGAAGTCACGTAGGCCATATCGTAGAAACGAGATCACGCGCCGAGATGCTTCATCTCGCGCAGATATGCACAGAGAAAGTCCCCACAGATATAGAAGGAAACGAGAAGAAACCACACAAAGAAGTATTGTTCCTCATGCAAGAATGCGCAGAAAACGAACTCGCAAAGCAAGTCGAAGAGGCAAGTTTACAAGCAGCAACGCTAAGTCTCGTAAAAGAACTCACCGAGAAAAATGCGACAGGCACCCAAGGAGAGAAGATTCTGGAAGCAGCGAGGCTACATCTGGAGCGAACACTCACGCAGGAAAACTTTACGGATCAATTGGAAAGGATGAGTCTATGAGCGATGAATCAGTGTCTCGTGCAAGAAAGCACAGAGAAAAACTATTCGCACTTCCAAGGGAAAACAAAGAAGAAAAAGAAGAAGAAGAAAAAAGAGAAGAGGAATCTGCAAGCAGGGAGTCCGAACCTCGCGCGAGAATTCATACAGTACGATTCCAGAAACGCAGACGAACACACGAATCTGGGATCAGCAGAGCGAAAAGACGAGCGAGAATGTCCACAGAGAAATATCACAGGCGTAGAGAAACAGAAGACGAAACTACGAGCAGTGATGCTTTTTCTCAAACGAAAAGGTCTAGAAAGACATTGCATAGACCTTCAAAGCGAGTAATAGCATCCACTAGCAGTGAGACCACGTCTCAAAAAAGAGAACATGTTGAAAAATATCACCGACCCAAAAGGAGAGCTGACTTCTCGAGCAGGGAGGTAACGCCAAGTGCGAAAATGCCGCGTGATAAATCCCGACGACAAAGATGGAAAAATGAAGAATATCCAAGCAGTGATGAAAATTCTCGTCGAAGAAGATTCAGAAGAAGATGTCATGGAAGCGGAGGCCAGATGAAGGCCGAGAACAGCTCACATCATAGTTCACTAGAGAACGTATCCAAAACAGAGCACAGTCCACCTCGGACAGTAATGGAAGACAGGTCAGAATCTGACGTCGATTCTCCTCCTAACGCGAAAGAAGGACATAGGTCAAAGGTCACGACGCTTTCACCTCGTGAATTACCAGAAGGTGAGTCAACAGTTGAGGACATATCTCCGCATGAATCGCCGAAAGACGAGACAAAAACCGAGAAAAGTTTCCCCCAGGAATCGCTGTTGAGAGGGGCTGAGTCTGGAAGAACTAAACACACCTCTGCATTCCTGAAGTCCAAGGGCTCATCTTTCGGCCCAGGGAGAAGCAAACTGCCCTCTGCTGCAGCATCCTGGTCCAGTCCAGTGCCACACGGCGACATTCCCTCCATTCCTGAAAACAGGAAGCAGTCTTTGTCTAAAACCAAAAGACCACCTGGTAAAGGCCAGTCTCAGCTCAGTCGCTTGCTGCCTAAGCTAGGTCTCCCTGACTCCGTCGACGGTGGCCACAGCGAACAGCGCAGTTTGGACGATGACAGTGGCGCCCGTAGTGACGTCCGTAGAACTGCAGAGGAAAAAGCCGACTTACTAATACAGCCTTTGCACCAAAGCCAAGTCGGCCTCGAGAAGAGTGGACGGCGTCGGTTGATGTCTACCGATGGCCGTACTGATGCAAACATCCGGAAACGTAGCCCCTGTCCCAACGAAAAGATGAGGATGCTCATACTCAATCGAGAGTCCCGAGTGATGCCATACGTCCACAGAACTGCTAGTGGCAGATCTTCGAAGCGCAACTGCAGCTACCAACATGCCTCTGTCGTTCAGTACAAGTTACCGCCGTACTACCCGAAGAAGAAAACGCGTGCAAGTCAGTTCCGGGAGCGACCACACATTCCCAACGATGAGGGCTGGATGCACGAGAAGATGGAGGAACAAACCTACTACGGGTACTACCCCAAGAACCCGTACGCAGTCTTCCAGGTGCCCAGCTACATGCGCAGCTTTTCCTTTGGCGCAGGGCCATCCAGCTCAGATTCAAGCGCATTGATGCGGTCAGGAAGGTCAACGTGGTCGAGGTCACCGAAGAGAAGTCCCCGGCATATCTCTACGCCTTCCTCCTCAGACAGTGACGCGCCGGGAACGTGGTACAAGCGGGATTGGTCGCTACCGGCGGGTGCCTTCCTCCCCGGAGCGCGGAACCGCAAGAAACGAGAAAAGCTTCTAACACCCAAGCAGAGCATTTCTTCAAGAAAAAGGAGAAGCGTTGGCGAAAATGCGTCTCACAACGCGACCGCTTCGAGTGACGACGGTGCTGAAAACAGGGACACATCGAAGGCAAGACTTCGAGCTGATTGTCTGGTCTTCAAACCGCAGAGAGCGGGCGGTCAAAAGGTGGAAAAGAAGCGTCGCTTTGGAAGGAAAGCTTCTTGTGCTCAAAGTCCCCAAAACAACTGGGAAAAACGCCCCGTACGCTCCAAAGACAATGCTCCATCCCTATCAGGAAAGCACGTCGCCAGAATTACTGCAGGAAGGAAGGAAAACATAAGCAAAAAATCTGGTGGGAGTGTTTCATCGGCAAGACGGTTTGTACAAACAAAAGGAGACCGCAGTGCCAGTGAGTCAAATGACGACGGTCGTGCAAGAGGAAGGACATCAACATCAAGCGTCAGATGTCCCGGTTGTGATAAAGCGAGAATCGAAGAAGATGCTAAAAGCAGAAAACGTAGCAGCGATGTAATGGAAGGCAGGGAATCTCACGATGAAATAAAAGGAGGAGATGAAGGCAGAGGGCGTCGTAGAACACCTCAAAATATAGCACTGGCAAGTTCACTAACCTCCGCTTTGGGAAACGAATGGCACGAAGAGAAAGAGAGACAACAGATACGTGAACTCAAAGATCATCCTGAACTTCGGGCGACCCAGAATAAAAGAAAACTCTTCAACGCACGTCCATCTGGGGATAACGTTAATGTGAACAAACTGAATGGGAGCACACTTTTCTCCCACCACACTTCTGTTGACGGTAGAAACAAGGCCAGAGGAAAAGGCACGAGGCAAAAGAGCAAGCCTCACTTTGTCGCTTCTCTCAGTCAGTACGAAAGGATCTACAACGGAGTAAAAGAACGGAAAGAATGTAACGAATACACCACAGCAGCTAGTTTGGGTTGTCACACGCCTTCTCTCATTACCGCGTCGGGAGAAACTGTGTATTTGGTTTCTCAGAAGAAGCTTCCATCCAACGTTTGGGTGGGAGGAAGCATGAGAGAGGAAGACCACAACTGGAGCGCACTGGATGAGTTCGACATTCAGTCGAGGAGAAGATCCAGAGTGAGTTTCGAGGGGGATGTCCCCAGCCCCTCCAGCGTCAAGGAAGACGGCGAAGTCGGACATTCCCACCACGGTGCCAGCGGCCGTGCCAGAAAGGTCAACAAGGCAAAGAATCAACAGGACGCCTCACAAACAAATACACTGCCGTCTCGTTCAGAGAATAGTCTACGGGAAGCTGAGGGCACTAGGGGAAAGACGAGGTCTGCGCATAGAAAGCGAACCATGTCACAAGGGAATATTAGTAAGGTTGAAAGGAAGACTCAAACCGTCAGCTCATCGAAGGATGCCGTTTTCGCGAGGAGGAGAAAACCCGAGGATCTCTACGGACGCCATGCTTTTGATGATACGCTGCTGGGCAGCCGTGAGAGAATGAAGGGGAGTGAATCTGTGGAACACGAATCTGGTTCAGATAGTTCAGCTGACAAGGCGAAAGGCAAGAGCAGGAAAAAGCCCAGCGATTCCAAAGGTTACAGTTCTAATGCGAATACAAAGAACACCAACGCTAAGAGGAAACGTATAGAGAAAAGGAAATCTAGGGGCAGTGAGAAAGACAACCAGATGATGAAGACCCAGAACAAAGCAAGGGAGCGACTCGTTGATGACCGTTACGTTGGTGGCGATCAGTTGAACGAGGTCAACAACAGAAGACAAAGGAAAGGACTAGACACCAACCCCATGCGAAGCACGAGCTCCAAGGATGGGCCAAGTTATGATATTTCAGAAGACACTCCTGATTTCAGCAGAAGAATTTCTAGAGAAAGCAGCAGGTCGTCCAGATTTTGCGAAATGCCCTCACGCATTAACTACGCATATGCGCAGGAGGAGGATGATTGGTCCACCATATGTGGGGCATTCCCTGAGCCAGAGGAACAAGACTGTCAATATGCACGAAGACGCAGAGCTTGTCGTCGACATTTACGGCCACTGTGCCTATCTTGCAAAGTAGGGCTTGAGTGTATTCCATCACGCCATGCATCTGAAGACGGCTTGAAAGAGTTTTGTCCTCAAACAGGCACGCACTCGATTCCTCATTGTCCCGACTGGTCTAACCGCAAGGGAAACATAGAGGCCCCACCTTGCTCCTCTTCTTGGTATCCCCCAGGATTGATCTCAGTCTGCAAGGAACATTACTGGACAGAAATCCCAACAACCGCAAGTGACGAGGATAGGTCTAGATGCTGCGTGTCCCCCAGAGGAAAAACGCCTCCCTACTCACTACTGGGTGCAACAGAGACTTCCTTCCTGAAAGAGCTATACTTCCTCGATGATCTATCACCTCTCCGTTGCCCCCACGAGAGAACTATCCCAGAGTGTTGTGGAGCGTGTCCAGGATCAAAAGACAGAAGCTTCTGCGTGGAGATGGACGTGGACGTTGAAGGAGGCGAGCAGGAAACTGTCAAGAAAAAAAGGCGCTCCAGCGGGGCGGACAGCTCGGACTCATCTTCAGATCGCAGGCCTTCAGGAGCTAGTGAGAACTGTTGCGGATGTCCACGGCGTGGCAACAACTCTCGCAGTAGAGCCCAAAAGGCAGAGTTGTACTGCCTGCGATGCAATGTTCCTCAGAGCAAAACAAGCAGAAAGCGTCTGCCACTAACCACACGTCTCCAATCGTCAGAGAATGACTCGGCATCATACTGTTCTCGATGTGGTGTTCCTCCGTGCGTGGTTTGCGGGAAGAACCTGGTTTTTTCAAACTGTCTAGAATCGCCAAGTGTTGACGATGCCATTGAGACATTTTCCTCGCGATGCGATGATCCGAAGTACGCAGCAAGTGGAAAGAAACAGCCTTTGCCAAACTGTCTCTACCATGAGCTCCACTGCATGTGTTGCGATACTCCGACGTGCGATGCGAACAGGAAGAGGCGACCGTTACCTAACTCTCTAGAATCGTCAGGCTTTGGCGTTGACTCGGAACTATACAACTCTCCATGCCATTTCCCTCTGTGCACGATTACGAGGAGGAAACTGCCACTAACAAACCGTCATGAATCGGCACAGTATAAGGACGGTATGGAATGGAAACCCGATGAAGGATCTGAACCTCCGAACCAGAGAAATGCTGCTTGTCCTACTTCATGTATGCAGAGGCGACGGATCCCGTCATTCCTTGCTAGCAACACCTGCAAACCCTGTGTCAGGAAGCACAAAATGTCTCCCTGCGTGCTGAAAGCTAAATGCGGGATCGATAGCGACCAATACAAGGTAGAAAGTTCCAGTTCTACCTGCTCACCTTCCACCTATGCTTCCGACCATAATAGGAAAGATTACTCATCGTGCAGTTCGTCTCGTGCAACCGAAAGCTCTTCAGAGAGAACAGAAGATGAACAGCTTTGCGTGTGCTGCTCTAGGAAAGAACGTTGTCCGAAATGGAGAGATGTGATGTCTCCGAGAAGTCGTGGTTCCAGAGAGTCGTATCAGAAAGGGGCACCCTCATCCAATCGCTATGGCAGATGTTCGGGTCATTTTCAGCCAGCCTTGAGTCCTTGCGACTCAGTTTCGAGTCGTTCAATTCGACGTTTAGGCCGTTTTGACCCAGTTTTGGGTCGATATGACTCGCCTTGCAGCCCTTTCCACCAAGCTTTGAATCGTCATTACATGGCTTCGCGCCATTTTCACCCATTGTCGACGCCTTTTGATTCAGTTTGGGGTCGAAATGATCGAGTTTCGAATCGGTATGACCCAACGCCCAGTTGCTACTGCCCAGGTATGAGTCATTATGACTCAGCTTTGAGAGGTTTTGACTCAGCTTTCAGTCCACGTGACTCGCCTCCGGGTCGTTATGATCCGTCTTGGCCTCGTTTTGACCCAGCCTCCAATCCGAACGACCCAGCTCCGAGGCGCTATGGCCCCTATGACAACTTGGAAGGTGGGGTGGGGTTAGGCAGTTACTCGCCTGAAATGCGTGATAATCGCTCTTGTCCCTGGCACCAACGAAGAGGGTGTGATAAACGGCTGTATCACGCCTGCATTGAAGACAGCTTCTTGCAGACGGAGACGAGGTCGAGGCAACTTCCACGTCAGCAGAAGGACGAATTAGCGCAAGTTGGGGGTTATTCAGAAGGGGCAAATTCGTCCAGCGATGAAGTAATTACGGAGTCGGTGTCATCCAGGGGAAAATCGACGTCTACCCCGAGAGCCTGGACTGTGTTGTGCACCTGTCGCCCCATCCAGATAAAACCAAAATGCTTTTGTCAGCAGGTCAAGGCCGTCAATGACTCTTCAAGCGAAACGGACTCCGACATTCCCGAGGCGTGCTGTCACCCCATGTGTGCTGGTATGAAAGAGGCGCGTCTCTCGTGCGAGGTCGATGCACTGCGTATCGATAGCTCCACTCAGACAATCACAGAAGGTGACCCACTTGGACGAGATTTCGCGGGCGCTCAGCCGGAAGATCAGACAGATGTAGGGAAGTCGGCAGCCTTCATGGGCTTCAACATAGAATCTCAACCCAACCAGAATGGCCACGACTCAGCAGATGAACCATGGGATCTACCTTTTGCCGATAGGAATGACTCAGGCAAAGAGGCGTCACTCGAAGAAGGTAAAGGGAAGTCTGTTGAAATAGACAATTTCAGAGAAACCTCTCTTACGGATTTTCAAAACAAAAGGTACAAGAAGTCATCCACAGAAAGGTCCGGCGCCTCGAAACACATGCAGTCATCTGGTCACGAGAGGAACACACGTGCTGACGATGACAAATCGTTTCGGTTAATCGTACCAAACGCGGCTCCGCCGACCGTGACAATGTATACCGTGGACAGTTGGCAATCGAAAAAAAAGCAGAACCAGTCCAACAAGAACACGGACGATAGCTCACCTGCTGGACTCCCGGGTCGGACGGAGACGCACTTGTGGGCAAGACACGGTCGCGCTAGGCCGAGGCGCTTGCAGGGAAGCTCTGTCGAGGGCTCACTTCGTGACTCCACGGAGAACAGCTCGATGTTCAGGCCCCAGATCCGGCAGTCGAAATCCCTGTCCAGTCAAACGGAGTCTGTCCACGAACAGAACTTTTCAACCTTCATGACACCGCCCACTGTGACTCTGCCTGAAATACAAAGGCGTAGGTCACAATATGTGTTGATGCTTCGAAATCCGGGAATGTCAAGAAAAACTATGGAATTCCCCGTGTGTAATAAGAGAAGTGAAAAAGGAAACGGCCGTGACCCGTCTTGTCTTTGCCTTGTAGCCGAGAACACATCCCCTCGACGCTTTGCAGAGCCTTCACAAGACTGTTGGAGGACTGGTCCATTGCAAGGACAGAACGAGAAAAAAACAGACGATACGTGTGAAAATACATTAATGTCGGATAGCCCACAACTACTCCCTACTTTTCAGATTTGCACGCCTGATAGTGCTCCGGAAGTATTGGTTTCTTCCACTAACCAGCCACTCTGTCGAGGCGTCAGGATTGACAAAGCGAAGCTGACTCGGATCAGGCCAAGGAGTAGAATTGTCCAAAGTAGGCCACTTTTGCTGAGAAACAGCAAATCAAAGATTCTTCGAAGCAGATCGCTCTTCCTCAGAGTGGTTCGTAATAGAATGCGGATAGACCACCCTTCGAGAGGAATCTCACGAGGTAAGCCCACGCCCGGAAGCAGGTCTTTTTGCGGTTCTTCAACCACGAGCCATCAAGGAAGTCATTCTCCCAGTGTCTCACATGTTCCCTGCAGAAGCAAAGGGAGATCTGGTGAGAGCTGCAACTCCTTGAAAGCTTCACGAGTCAGGACGCTCTCCTGTCCTCAGGAAAGCTCCTCAGCTACCTTACCTCTGAGAGGTGAGCGGACCAGACACACGTTGCTAAGCTCATGTATGCTGACTCGAACCGACACTCTGAAACTGGCCTCACATTGCCTGGATGACAGCGGTGGCGGACTGGAGACGAGAAGCCTTCCCACGTCGAGGACATCTTTGGAGAGGAGGTGCAAGCCTCCGGGACCTCCCTGCACCTCGAGTCCTCAGTCCGAGAAGACGCCCTGTGACGAGGCAGCCTGGGGTCCGGAGCCCTCCCCCTGGAGGCATGACACGCCTCTCCCCCCACTGCAGCCACCCAGAAGCTCGTCGGGGACAGTGGGGCGTTGGGGAAAGGTCGCCCTGCCCGAGTGGTCGGGAAAGATGGACGCTGGCCGAGCCGGCAAGGGGACGAGGAGATTCGCCAGAGCCGACGATTTGATCAAGGGACTCGCCGGAAGTAGCCGTTGCAGATCAGGAGGAAGTCCCACCCTGACGCGCTTGTCGAGACAGTTGTCTCCGCCTGCGTTGACCTTGCGTAGCGTGGGTACCAGGGATGCTTACGTCAGACAGAGAGACGCAAGGGAGTGGTCTCCGCGGAGATGGCATCCTCTCCGCCCAGTCCAGGGAGACCTGCAGGAGAGCAGAGAGTCGCCTTGCAGAATCCGTGCCCCTCTTCCCCTCACGTCCACAGCTGGCTTCTGCAAGAATTCGGAGACTTCCCGGGATGTTTCCTGCAGCAATCCTCTGGTAGCGGACGTAAGAGGAGAACACTCTGTCGCTCCGCCTCCTGCGATTGCAGTACGTGAAAAAAGATTGCAGATCCATTTGCATTCACCCGTGGTCGGCGAACCGTC
>JAWQFJ010032854.1:37500-42500 GCA_034096865.1 Theodoxus fluviatilis
TCTGTCTGTCTGTCTGTCTGTCTGTCTGTCTGTCTGTCTCTCTCTCTCTCTCTCTCTCTCTCTCTCTCTCTCTCTCTCTCTCTCTCTCTCTCCATGTTTTGTCACGGTGATGCTTCCATTTAGTCCTCGTCAGTTGTGCACATGTTTACTACAGCTCTTTGGCTTCCAAAGGTTTCTTTTTGTCTATTTATTTATGCTTCTTTGTCTCGTGTACTTCTTATTTATCCTGCTTTGGTTTGTTACGTATGTGGTTTACGGCAATTCATGGGCCTGCTCATGTGCATCTTGCTCACACAATGATGGAAGCCTTTCGTATACATGAACAAATATCAGTCGTCGACAACCCGGTTTTACTTTCATACTCGAATAATTATATGAAACGCTTGTTTCTGACACCCAGATGCTTCATTCTTTCCACATGGCCAGAACCTACATTGGTCGGAATTAAAACCTATTTTAAAATCCATTCTCCTAATATATAATGTTCTATGACCACAAGTTAATAATACATCATATTTGGAGTACAAAATCCTAGTGAAAAAGCAGACAATTACTTACTTATGTAGAAATGACTTTCCTCTCGTTATATCCGTGAAGATGTGGTCGACTTGAATTTTTCTCTATTTACGATAAGATTATTCATAAAGTAGTCTTTAAAATCTTCGTTCAGTGTGTAAATACTCCTCCAATTTTTCATTTATCCAGCATAAAGCGTTTCCTGTCGGCCGTTACTGAGCGTGACACTCCTCTTGGCTCAACAGCTGTGTCCACATGTTGATTCTGTCTCTGCAAAGTCCTCCAGATCTTCCAACTTCGTCTCCACGCATTCAGTGTGTCCACGTGAGTGCAGCCTTGATAGCCTGTGGAATGCGAGGGAACACACACTAAGAGAGAACTGGAACACCCGTGTGCTGCCAACCGTTGGAATCCCACCGTTTTTCTGCCAAGGCCATTGGTCATCCGCTGCTTCGGATGTACACTCTTGTTTCAGATCGACCCGCTCACCGTTTCCCAGGCAGCGTGACTGTTTATGACAAATTCTGCAAGGAGAAAACCCGGAGGGTGAAGTCACGGCCTACTCCAGGGGTTGACAACAACCAGAACGCAATCGTATCCGACGCTGATGGCGAGTACGATACAGCGGCTGTACCCCCTCCACCTCCGGTTTCTAATGACGCGTATGAGACCGTATTCCTCGGAGATCAACCCTTTTCCGTTCCGAATGTCCCGCCCACTGCTCTCCCAGTTCCCACTCTTCCGGTAGCGTGGGTAGCTGCCTCTTTCCCAGCTGCAGACTTCAACACCTCAGCCAACAGGCGCCCTCGTATCAAAGTACAGCCTCGGACACGCACCCAGACGTTGCACAGCTCTGTGTACTCTCAGCAGACCGTCTTGGCAGCCGCAGCTCAGTACGGCGCTCATGAGAATGCGGTTATGTGCAGTCCGGATAGTCCGGGCCCCAGACAGAATACCTCAGCCCACAGATTGCTGCGGAAGTCCCACCACTCTGAAGCCAGTGGACAAGCACAAGGTCGCGAAGCGCCTGGACCAGATACGGATCACAGTGGAACCTTTCGAGGAACACCACTTCAGATGCCCGTTGCAGGACAAGCATCGTCGGGGAACGATTCCAACAGCACTCTCACCAGTTCTAGCCAATACACTCTTCAGTGGGAGCAGCCCAATGACCTGGAGAATATCTCTGGGTCAGAAAGAATTTGTTACAAGAACGCTTCAGCCAACAGCAGCCATCCTCTTGGTTCTTTTCCCCAAAACGGGTCTAGAGCGGACGGTGTTTTAGCGTTGAGGGATCCCGTTTTTCAGTCCTCAATGAGCCAATACTATTCAAATGCCTCTCACGTGGCTCCACAATGTCAGACCGCATGTCAATGCCCTCATCGGCAGCTGCAAGGGGGTGGATGCGCTTCTAAGTCTCCTCGTCCAGGTCCGATGCCTTACCCGATGCCTCAGTGTTCAGGATGTATTTCCAATGATTATTCCCACCCGTCCTTCAACAGACTGCAACAGCAACAGCGGCAGTTACAGCAAAAACATCAGAAGAAGCAGCAACAACAGCTCGAGCAATTGCAGCTGCAACAGCAATATCAGCAGCAACTACAGCAATATCAGCAGCAACTACAGCAGTATCAGCAGCAGTACCAATGGCAGCAGAAGCTACTAAATCAACAACTGCAACAGAACCAGAAGGATTGGCAGACCAGGCAGCAACTATACCTACCAAAGGAGCAGCAGGATTACCCACTACAGCAGCAGCAGTACCAACAGCAGCAGCATTACCAACAGCAGCAGCAGAACCAACAGCATCAATACCTCGCGCAGCAGCAGCAGCAACATCGTCAGCAGGAGAACTTTCCTCAGCCTCATGCGCCAACACAGTTCCAGCCCTACTCCCAACTCCCTCTATGTACCTATTCTCATCCTCAAAGTCAGTACAAACTTCAAGAGCAGTTTCTGCGTAGATCACAACATCGGCAGCGTTGGTCGGAGTCCGCTCGATGCAAAGAGAGCACCTTCTCATCACGAAAGGACTTGCCCAAATCCCGCTGCCACTATGAAGATCCCACTGTACCACGAATTCCAACTGGTCACCCGCATCGTTGCCGTGACCGTGGGAGGACATACACGCGTTTCCACGAGAGCTGCCTTTCTGAAAAGAAAGCAGCACAATGTTCTGACCGCCACAAACACTACCTCAGTGACAACTGCCCTTGCTCCGATTCCTCCAATGACAAGGAGAGGCTTTACTTGATCAGGGAAGTGCTTGTACCACCGGTAACGTCCTCATTAAACAGCGTTCCTTCCCCCGTACATTTAGTTCTACCACATAAAAGCAGCAAAAACTCGGAGAGTGTTATAACAACCATTGATCTGGAACACAAACACAATCCGCCCCACATCTCGAGGTCGAGAGAGGAAACGCATCCTCACAGTCAGAAAACGCACCACAGAAACAGGAGATGCAGCCTCACCCCACCGCCGATCCAAGGAAGGCGGAGCGTGTCTGCGGAACAGTTGCACAATTCACAGAAGCCCTCGTTACCGACGGAGGGGAACACTGCAGCCAAAGCACGTGGAGAGCAATCTACGCCTTCCTCTGCACCAGCAAAGACCGGTTTCTTGCCCCTTCTCACGGCTGCACAGAGGACGTCACCTGTGGCCTTGTCTCCCCCAGGGACCAACAAGTCAAGGATGTTACCGTTCCTCCAGATTGGGCAGACAGCGAACCCGACTCGAGGCAGTCTTCCCAACACCACCAGACCTCGTCCCGCGGTGCCTTGCCCCTTCACCATCACCTTCCTGACGGAGCCCCCGGACTTGCCGTCCCAGCCTGCCACGTTGAAAGCGCATGTGGAATTTCCTTCCGGGCAGAACTCCATGGAGGGGACGTCCAAGGGAGGCCAGACCGGCAGCGTGCCTCGCTCCTCGCCTCCCCGTGCTGTAGCTGGTACCAGGGTCGAGCTCGGAGCCTCGGATCTTCTCCCCATTCGGCACGAGCGTCCCGCTTTCAGATCTGGCAAAACTGGAGGGACAAAGGCGACCCGCGTGCCCAGAGAGAAGACCATGCAGAGAATTAGCAAGAGGAAAGTCAGAAAATCCTCCTCCGTTAGTTCCTGTTCCCAGAGCTCCAGAGATGTCGACAACCGCATTGAAAAACTTCGAAATGTGACGAATATCAAGCGACGCATAGCTGATGGGAGAGAGACATCATTTGGGAATGTAAGTGGCGACAAAGGAAAAGAAGCTTGTGTCATCTGTTCATCTTCATCCTCTTCCTCGTCGGCCTCTTCCATTGCGTCTCATCATTCAAAAGGACGAAGAGACGCCACTTTTCATCGTAATACTCATTCCCGACAGTCAAAGACTGATAGGCCTTCTCCTTGTGAGCACACTACCTCAAAAATGAGAGAGAGAGTCCTTGGGAAGGCACGATGGGGTTCGGAGAAAAAGAAATCAAATAACGGTCACGTTGATAGCAAGATACCGTTTTTGAACTACAGCAATCAGTCATCCAAAACAGATAAGGTTCACGTGACGGATGACTATTCCTCAAGCAATGTGAGCGATTTGTCCCTGAATGAAAGGAGGCGTCCGAAGCGGAGGAGCAAGCGGTGTTCCTCGTGCGAATGTCTTGGTGTCACGAGTGGAGGGAGCTTTCCCGCTTGTAAAAAACCATTCAAATCCGATGGAGCAAAATCAGGTCGAGGTTGTCGGGCGAGGAAGGAAAACGAGCGAGCAAGTGATGAAAACCGCCATCGCCACACAGATCGTTGGAGGACCGCAAAATCCCTCAACGCCGAAGTGTTCCAGGACCCAGATAACGTTTGCATTGTTCGTGGACGGTGCTGCAAGGATTCAGCATCGGGAAGGGTTTCAGCGGAAACACGACGCCGAGGACCACACCCTTGTTCGCACAGAAGCAGTCCAAAAGAAAGGAGGCATAAAGACAGCACCAAAACCGACTTCGTCCAAAGAGATGGATCTACGTCAGAAAACTCTCCCAACGAAATGCCATTCAAAGAGGACCACGTTCGCTCTGGCAGACGAAGGAGAGGACAGGTCAGGAAGGAGGACAGCCGCATTCACACGCCTCTAACTTTCTGCAAAACGACCTCAAACCACGACCTCAACCGTGCAGTTGTCTCCACCCAGACAGAACTCGTGGAGACAGAAAGATGCAACTTGGAGCCCATAACCTCGGCTCCAAGACCGCCTACATTAGATGGAACTGCAGAGAAGATACCATGTGTCATCAAACTCACCCTCAGCGGCAATGAGCGCAGTGTACGAGACGACCCATCTCCCAGGCTGGGGGTTGGCAGCCCGCAGAGTCCACAGCAGGCCACTGGCACTTCCTCGGGCTTTCAGGTGGAGCTCCGTGACGTCAGCGACGAGCAGACGAGGCCGACTTCAACACCAAGATGCAGTCCCATCTCAATTAGAGAGAGACCAGCTCTTTCCAAGTTCACTGTGATGTACTC
>JAWQFJ010032854.1:47500-62401 GCA_034096865.1 Theodoxus fluviatilis
GCAATATAACCATTAAAGGAGCAGAAGAGAGTGAAGATGTGCTTTTAACTGCCTTCGGACATAAGTGGAAATATTGCCCACAACTGAAGAAACAGTCTAAGAGTAACGAGTCTTCCAAAACGGAGTCTAATGATTCTGACATGTGTCAGAACGAAATGGGCGCTGAAGATGCCCAGGACACTCCGGATCTCGTCAAGACTCATTCAAAACACGCGCCTACATTGCGCAAAACTGCTCCGACTTCTTCAGAAGATGGCGACCGTACGAGCACTCTCATTTCTCCCACGCACAAGACAGCTTCGACGCAGAGTCGGGAAGCCCAGACAAACTATCAAAAGTACCTGGCCATGTTCGTCGCAGAATATTGTGCCAACAAGAGGGACTGTTTGCCACGGACCCCCAAGCGGAAACTTTCGCCACGAAAACGAACTAACTTCATGGATCCCACCAATGCCTCTAAAGTGAGGCAAAATCCAAGAGGGAAGGCCTTGCGCTCCACCCTGGGAAAAAAATCGTCGCTTCAAGAAAGGCCCCATGAAGGTGCAGACCTGGAGCTCGGAAACAGCCCGAAAAACTGCAAGTCCGTTTCACCAAGGAAGCCCAGGTTGAAGGTGAAGGCGTCCTCGACCAACAATCATAACTGGTACGGTCTGCACGATAGAGATCGGGGACAGTCACCCGAGGTGGAGCAGAGTGGATCTAGGGAAGAGTGGTTTCCAAGCCAACTATCTCCGCCAAGAATGGAATGTTTCCGCACTTGCAAAATGGACCTGATGGACGTGGTAACAGAGCGAGACGACGGAAGCAGTTCTCCATGGTCGGAGGGAATCGGCTGCACCGAGGAGACTGTGGGAGACAAGACTGAAAATAATTACTTGTCTCCGCCTCGGATGTTCTTTAAAACTATTGCGGGGATGAACCGTAATGACTTAGCAAACACCAGTAGTTCTGAAGACAAAGGCAGAGATAATCGGAGAGTGAGAAAGAAACGGTACTCAAAAAGCAGTCGTCATAATAAAAGTCATTTATGGATGAAAGATGCGGATCAACAAACGCCACCATGTTTCCGAAAGTCACGTGGCATTCGAGAAAAACGTTCACTACCAGAACGAGAAACAAAATCCCCTAATCGTCTCTTAGAACCGGAAGTTACTCTGAAAGTCACAGTCGACCAATTCCCATCAAATCTCAAGACACATCACTCCCGGGACGTGTCAAAAACTACCATGGCCCCCAAAATGACCTGCCGAGACGGGCTCTTGCGTACCCCCTATTCCAGTTCTCGCATGAGAGAGCGAGGTCATCGAATTGTGGACCCATCCATGGTGAGGAAACGCGAGGGCGTCAGAGACGTCAGGCAGGTGAGAGAGGGCAGACAGAGCGTCCACCGCTGCCACCTGTCAGTGGATTCGGGGCAGAACAGAAGCAGATCCAACAGCAATTCTGAGGTCTGCGACTGCATATGCTGCACGGGAGGGTCCTGCATCTGCGAGAACCTCGATCCTCACTCGCAGAGAATCTGTCCAGAGAGGAAAGTCACCCGCACGGAAAAAGCCACGTCTACTCGCGAGCCGGCGTGTGATGGGTCGACTTACTTCATTATCCCGCGGGTCTTCGTGCGTCCTCACTGTTTGAGCAGGTCCACTTTCACCCTGTGCAATCGGAGCGTCCAATCCGGGCCGATAAGAAGCTGTCCAGGAGCAGTCAGACCAGAGCGCGTGTGCGAGAGAGCTACCTCAACATACTATGACACGATGTTTGCGACGATATCCCCCGGGCTGGCTGACTGTTGCGGTATCTGCAGCACGTTCACCCAGACGAGACCGCTCCTTGCTACAGTGCGAATGAGCTGTGTGTCCTCTCAGGCTGAGAAGCCGACGCCCTGTTGCGAGTGCAAGGAACCCCACAGCGAAGGAGCTCAGAAGACCGAAGAGGCCAGCCTGACTTCTTCACAGCTGATAGCAAATGTGCAAAGCGAGAAACGAAGGCGAGAAGGCACTTCTAAAGAACATCATGCAGAGGTCGATGACAGTTCTGGGTTTAGCGAGAGACCGAGACCAAAGAAAACATCTGGGCCATCGAGTGGAAGGAAAGCGAAGGCTGCAAATTTAGTGGGATCTCTTTCTCCTGGCACTCCGACACGGTCTCGCGCAAGGCAACCACAAAACAAATCTCCTCGGACACCCTATTCGTCAGTGTTGCATCGTCGAATTTCTTCCAGCAACCAAACCCCTCCTTCCATCAGTCGAGACAAAGACAGATCCACAACTGAACATCATGCAGAGGTCGATGACAGTTCTGGGTTTAGCGACAGACCGAGACCAAAGAAAACATCTGGGCCATCGAGTGGAAGGAAAGCGAAGGCTGCAAATTTAGTGGGATCTCTTTCTCCTGGCACTCCGACACGGTCTCGCGCAAGGCAACCACAAAAGAAATCTCCTCGGAGACCCTCTTCGTCCGCGTTGCATCGTCGAATTTCTTCCAGGAACCAAACCCCTCCTTCCATCAGTCGAGACAAAGACAGATCCACAACTCCGAAAGATATCTCCCAGACGACGTCGAAGATTCCCTTGCAACGACAGGCCAGTCCATACTCCAGGGATCTGCGCATATTCGAGGTCCCCAGTTACATGCGCGGTATCAACTGGGAGACGGGTTCCTTGACCTCAGTTCTAGGGTTACGGTCAAGATCGATGTATTCGATGTCGTCAAGGTCACCCTCTTCTTCCCCAAAGCTGGCTCGAGACCAAGGACAGAAACGTTCATACAGAACAACTAGACGAGGGTCTCCAGCGAGTTTAAGGAGTTTTGAAAAAACAAACAGTCTTACAGCCTCTTCAAAATCGAGCCTGGAGGAGTCGAAACCATTTGACGTGGAAAGAGAAGCAACAGAAAAGGCAAAGACAGGGAAACGAACCACAACAAATGAAGCTAAGAAGTCAAGGAAGGGAAAAAAGGAAGAGAAAAAGAGTGAGGTTTCCCCAAATAGCAAAAAGATTAAATCGCCGCATACTAAACCGAAAGGGAGCATTACAAAGTCAAAACGAAAGAAGGCTAACGGGATGGACGAGGATGATGACCAACAGCCTATACGCGGCAGCCGAAGAGAGTCAACGGCGAGTGATAAAGCCAAACCCGTCCAAGACAGCAGAAGACCTTCGAAACATAGTCCCGGTGTTCTGGGTGAAGCGCCAGTTAAAGTTCACGGCCTGAAAGATCGATCAGAGGACGTTTCTCAAATGGAATCTGTCGGCAAAACAAGAGGAGACGAAAACCATGCAAGAATGTCAAGCAAGATCGATGCAGACGGAAGAAAAATCATTCGTGTGCGCGCGGATGCAGAAAAGAAAGGTAGGGAATCATTAACGAGTTCAATGCACAAGATCCCGGTTCAGACTGTCAAATGGAATACAAAAGAGGGAGACACTTTAGAAAGTTTCGGAAGAATTACTTCCAGAAAAAGAGGGGAAAGAGTGCCTGGACAGAACAGGAAAGAAAATAACGCCTCTATGGACGATTCTTCAGACGAAACATTTCATGGTGCAAGAGTTTCCAGAAGAAGTTCACCGACTCGTATTGAAAGAGAAAAACGTTTTGTAGATGATGTTAGTCGACCTACGTCAAAACCGCGCGGTGATAAAGCCTTCAGAACAGTGCCAAAAAAAGATAGCCCGAAGTCCCGTCGTCGTTCAGACGATGCAGAGAGAGACGGAGAATACGACAGAGGGATGGACGGGAGGAGGGGCCTTGGTACGGAGCGCAGAGGAGCGCGAGAAGCGGACAGACCTAGAGGGCCCAGAGATTACAGAGATGGGTCGCGCGAAAACGATAATTCCTTAGACAGACGACAAAGAGGACAGCAGTCGTCAAGGCCCAGTCGCTCAAGAGCCGCGCAGCGAGTTCTGCGACTCTCCGACGCTCCTTCAAACTTTTTGATGGGGCGGGAGAGGCGAAAACGTAGTACCAGTTTGCCAGATATGTCACTATCCAGAGAATATTCCAGCAGTCCACCGCAGCGTGGGGACGGGTGGAGGTTTGAGGAGAAAGAGGGAGCGACCTACTATGGACACTACTCCAGGGACCCGCACAAATATTTCCAGGTCCCCAGTTACATGCGCGGTATCACCTGGGAGACGGGTTCCTTGTCCTCAGTTCTAGGGTTACGGTCAAGATCGATGTATTCAATGTCGTCAAGGTCACCCTCTTCTTCCCCAGAGCTGGCTCAAGGCCAAGGACAGAAAAGTTCATACAGAACCACTAGACGAGGGTCTCCAGCGAGTTTAGGGAGTTTCGAAAAAACAAATAGTCTTACAGCCTCTTCAAAATTGAGCCTGGAGGAGTCGAAACCATTTGACGTGGAAAGAGAAGCAACAGAAAAGGCAGAGACAAGGAAACGCACCACAACAAATGAAGCTAAGAAGTCAAGACAGGGAAAAAAGGAAGAGAAAAAGAGTGAGGTTTCCCCAACGAGAGGCGTCGAAAACTATGCAAGAATATCAAGCAACATCGATGCAGACGGAAGAAAAATCATTCGTTTGCGCGCGGATGCAGAAAAGAAAGGTAAGGGATCATTAACAAGTTCAATGCACAAGATCCCGGTTCAGACTGTCAAACGGAAGACAGAAGAGGGAGACACTTTAGAAAGTTTCGGAAGAATTACTTCCAGAAAAAGAGGGGAAAGAGTGCCTGGACAGAACAGGAAAGAAAATAATGCTTCTAGGGACGATTCTTCAGGTGCAAGAGTTTCCAGAAGAAGTTCACCGACGCGTATTGAAAGAGAAAAACGTTTTGTAGATGATGTTAGTCGACCTACGTCAAAACCGCGCGGTGATAAAGCCTTCAGAACAGTGCCAAAAACAGATAGCCCGAAGTCCCGTCGTCGTTCAGACGATGCAGAGAGAGACGGAGAATACGACAGAGGGATGGACGGGAGCAGGGGCCTCGGTACCGAGCGCAGAGGAGCGCGAGAAGCGGACAGACCTAGAGGGCCCAGAGATTACAGAGATTACAGAGATGGGTCGCGAGAAAGCGATAATTCCTTAGACAGAAGACGAAGAGGACAGCAGTCGTCAAGATCACCCTCTTACTCCGCGAGGCAGACACAAGGTGTAACACAAAATAGAAAATTGGCAAAACTTTCTGATCGAGACAGTCAAGGAAATCCAGGAGGATCAAAGAGAATTACTAAACTAGTGTCTCCAGCGAGTTTAAAGAATGCAGAACATCCTAACAGTCTTGCAGCCTTTTTAACAACGAGCTTGAAGCAGGCGAAACCATTTGACGTGAAAAGAGAGGCAGCAAAAAAGGCAGAGACAGGGGAAAAGACCAAGAAACAAAAATCTAAGAAGAAGAAAAAGAAAAAGACGACTAAGGGAAAAAGGAAACAAATGAAGGGTGAGGCCTCTCAAACTCGCAAAAAGATTAAATCGCCGCGTACTAAACCAAAAGGGAGCATAAAAAAGTCGAAAAGAAAGAAGGCTAACGGGATGGACGAGGATGATGACCAACAGCCTATACGCGGCAGCCGAAGAGAGTCAACGGCGAGTGATAAAGCCAAACCCGTCCAAGACAACAGAAGACCGTCGAAACATAGTCTTAGTGTTCTGGGTGAAGCGCCAGTTAAAGTCCATGGCCTGAAAGATCGATCAGAGGAAATCCCTCAAATCCAATCTGTGGGTAAAACAAGGGACGTTCAACCACAAAAAGATTCACTCTGGGGATTAGCAGACGCCAAACCCCATGAATCTGCGTCCGCTCCAAAGGCAAAGAAACCGCATCTCCAAGCTAAGAAGTATCAAACAGAAAAACGTGACAGCCAAAACAGTAGACCAGATGACTCCTCAGACGATAAGTCAGATGATCAAAAGAGAGAGGTTAAGCGGGAGAAAACAGTGAGAACATCGAACCTCCTGAAATCTTTCTCAAAGGAGACATGCAACGTAAACCTGGAAGTGAGAGATGATAACATCCTCGCTCCTTTAGACCCGGACTTGTATCACATGTACAGAAGAACGCCCGAGAGCGAGTCTCCTCATGATATGAGCTGCCTCCCAGGAGACGCACAAAAACATCAAGGTAGGGCAATGCATGATGACCAAACAGGTGAGCAGAACAGAAATCGGGAGAAACAGGGACCCGTACTAGATCCTAAAAGGTCTTCGGATCAAAGCCTGCGTAAAGGAAGCCAAGAGAATGCCCCCCAACGTGGCCAGGATGACCGGGAGCGGGTAAGCGAAGGAGAGGTCGATGATTCTGGCATGAGTAAGGAAGTCGTTGATGACGATTATAAGAAAACTTTTGACGTCATTTCAGACATTTTTGCAGCAGGCAAACAATCCACCAGTTCGAAAGAAAGAGCTAGGAGACCCTTGGCTTGCGATGGCCCCCGCCCTTTCATCTGTCCCGTCTGTAACGAGATGTTTGGGTCGCTTCTGGACCACACAAAACCTGAAAACAAGAAGAAGCTGAAGGATCCGACAGAATCTCTGTCTTGCTCCCTCTGCCGCAAGTGCTTTCAGGAATGTGGTTTTGAACAGAGAGCTTCTAGTTCTCGCTCTGACAGTGGCCCCAAGCAGATTTCCACTCACACGTGGCGCTCCATCCCAGTAAGAACAGGATCCCTCGTGACCCTGAAGTCCCAGGAGTCGCCTCAAGGCGGGCTGTTGCTGTGCACTGCCTGTGGGGTGACCAACAACATTCAGACAGGAGAAATATGTTTACCTGGTGGATTTCCATACCAATGCTGTTCCCATCGGAATTGTCAGACCGCCGGGCACTGGTGTCCAAGACGGAGCTTCAGGGTAAGGAGAAAGTACAAGCCACATTTGAAAACCGTGCAGGAGGCTGATGTGGAGGCACACCCCAGTGTCGAATCCCAACAAAAGGCAGACACTTTCCCCATTTCGTCGTCGACACAACGGAGACGATTTCCTTCTCTTCTAGTCTGTCCTGGTGATACGGCCATCGAGAATACGTGCAAACCGTTACGCTCTGAGTTGAAGTTACGGAAGCAGGTCGAGACAGACCAAGGGGAGATCAAGCGTTCCCATTTTCTCCAGCGGACATCCCTGCCTCCTTGTACGTGTGGCACAGTGTCCCACGAACACCCTTGCTCGCATTGTGGAGATGGATGCCCCTCGAGGGAGTCGCTGAGCGAGAAATGTGCCTTCATTCTCACCACAGTGTCTGAGAATGAATTCAGACATCCAGAGGAAGCGGTACCTTGTTACGCCAGCGAATTCTCAGCAAATCCCGCCTCCCCCCCAGCCCCCCCTGAGGTACCCGCGCCTTTGATTTCTCGCACAGAAACAGTCATTCCCGTAGAGTTCGTTATGCCAACCCGCCAGAAGAGAGGCTACTATTCTTGCAACAAGAGAGAGTGTGCTCTTGCTGAAGGAGTTGGTTCTGGGACCTCGTCTCCGTCACGCTCAAGTTGCAGTGACCCGCGATCAGCTGAAAAGTGTGTCGAAACAGAGCCCTGTAGCGATCTATGTTCTACATGCGTTCACTGTAGCGCCTGTAAAACAAAGACGGAGAATACCTCAATGTGCGACAAATGCATAGAAACGTGTGTAGGAGCGAGTGAGGTTTTAGAGACCTTTAGGGCGTCACATGCAAATCACTCGGTACAAGCACCATCAGGTAAAGACCTACTGCATACTGAACCTAGCCACGGGTCAGTTCAGGAAGGGAAGCTTCCGGGGTTATCGGAGGCAGGGCCTTCCCAGGAGCCTTTCAAGCGAGAGGCAGAAGTAGAGACGACGAGTGCAAATAAAAGTCGTTCCGTTCCTTCTCGAGTGCGCAAAGGTAGCGGCAACAAAAGCGGAGCGTACCATAGCGCAGACTTGTCTTCCGTACGACATCGGCGCACACGACCGCCCACTGATCAGTCCGAGGAAATAATTTCAATGGAAATTCTTGAACCACGGGATAGTCAAACTTCCTGCAATGGATCCGTGCTAAAAGACGAACGCCAAACACAGCACAGCTCAAAGACCCATGTCAAGACGGTAAGACAAAATGAAGGAACGAAAAGCAATGCCACAGATGCGGTGACCTCGATGGTAATGGAGAAACACCCAATGTCCAGGAACAGCTCCCCGCAGAAAGCCGTCCCGCAGTCTCGGATCGCTGAAACAAGTCAACCGAAACATTCAAAGACAAACAGACTCGATGTACCTTTACCTCAATTGCCTTCAAAGACTACGAAGACAAAAGGAATAAGCTTTATAGCTGTCTTAAAACCCAAGCAGCCCGAGAAAGTGGATTCAGGAAACAAGAGCAATTCAACTGAGCTGACAGGAAATACTCCGAGCAGGAAAAGAGAGCCGCAGGTCGAAAATCCGCCAAATAAAGATACAACTCAGAACCGGAGAATTTCTTCACAAGCAATGTTCACCCAGCCGTTACAGGGCGTAGGGAAAAGAAAGGAAAAGATGACGAAAAAAGATAAGCCTTTTTCCTACTACTCTAGACAAGGATTATCACACTTTCAACACTTTCGACGCTTTTGTTCGAAATTAAGGGCTTCGACAAACAAACAGCTACAAATGCCAGAAGCTGATGTTTCTAAACCAAAGGTAAACTACAATGAAACCAAAGACAAGTTAGCTAAGAGAAAAGCCATCTGCTCGGTTTACACAAACTCCATACTTCTTTGCAAGAGAACACCGTTTCCCAAAGCGTCACGCTCAAGACTGTTGAAACTAAAGCCTCTAAAGAGACGCCAACCCGGAGTCTCTCACTTGAAGAGCAGAACAACACAAGTCTTGCATTCATCTGTATTTCCAACAAACCACACACCTGTAGAGGTGATTTCCAATAAGAGGAGAAAATCAGCGCAGTACGACACGAACAGGGGCCAGAAGGCAACACGGCCCAAATCGTCATCGTCCCGTATCCCCAAACACGCAGACATGGCATCACCAAGTGAGTGGTTGGGTTCAACAGTCTATCCGAGGTCTCCTATACCTCCAAACAACTCACCTGAGTTCCTAAAACCCGTTTCAAGGACCACAGATGACAAGCCAAGTTCGCCTGAAAAGTGGCTCTATCCTCTGAACCCCCAACACACTCCAAGCTCTCAGTCCGAGAAGATGCCGTGTGAGGAGGCAGCCTGGGGCCCGGAGCCCTCCCCCTGGGGGCCTGACACGCCTCTTCCCCCACTGCAGCCACCCAGAAGCTCGTTGGGAACAGCGGGACGTTGGGGAAATAATGTATCGCCTGGGCGATCAGGAAGTATGGACGCCGGCCGTGCGGGCAAAAGAACACTGCCATTTACTTGCGCCAGTGGTTTGGTAAAGGGCCGCAGCTATCTTGGAACTAAAGAGAGTCGCTCTCCGACGTTCCCAGCAGGGCACCTCTCTCCGCCCAGCTTGTCCTTGCGAGGGGTGAGAGTCAGGCTCAGTGACGAAGACGCGCACCTGAGGATGAAATACTCCAGGGTGTGGTCTCCATGGAAACAGAGTCTCCCTCCATGGAAACGGAATCCCAGCTCTCCGATCAGGACGGGGCTACAGCAGAGCTTAGGGTATCCCCGTAGCGTTTTCTTTCGTCTTCCTGCCTTGCCCTCGCCTCCCACCTCACCTGGCTCTAACAGCCATTTAGTCTCGCCGTCAACCAGTACCGAGGTTGTCGAACAGAAGTTCATGAACTCGCACAGTCCTACGGATTCTGGCGTTGAGAAACAAAGACTGCCTTGCTGGCTGGGCCCCCATTCCGGCCGTGCAAAACAGACCGGTACTAAACGACAGCACTATGACTCGTTTCCCACTCGTCCGGAAGCACCCGAAAACACGGAACAAAATGGCAACGTTCCCTCCAGCGACAGTGGTGCAACTAAACAAGGACTAGAAAGCAGTAGCTTCTCTGACAATCACCGTGAGGCAGGTAAGTACCTCCATCCCTCCAGCAGCTCTAAAGCGCTGAGAAAGCAAAGCAGCAGCTATTCTTCTAGCAGCCTGCACGGACGTCGGCCGGGACAGCAGAAACGTGGACCGCCTTCCAAGAATTCCAGATCAGGTCTCTACAGCAACGCCAAACCGTGCGCACCTTCAAGTGGCTCAGAATTATCTCTGTGCAGACTGCAACAACGCACAATGTCGTCCAATGCCCACAAAACTGCAGCGCCTAGACTACCGATTTCTTCAGCTTCGAGAAAATTCAATCCGAAAAAGCGAAAGCCACAGTGGCAGTACTCATCTTCGTTAAGGCTCAAGTCGTCAACAGGAAGCCCGAAAGTGTATCAAGCAGATGTGAACACCTCCAGACGAAAGGACCTTCCACGAGCAAAATGCCTTCGAAGGATCGACGATTTCGAGCTGTCTAGAACGGGCTCTCCTCTATCTCTGCTGAAGAAGAAGTCGGAGTGTACAATGGTCACAAGTGACATGGATTCAAGGAGCAGGTCAACAGAGGGCGCCCCGGATGAGTGGCGTCATTCCTGTGGGGAGAGAGAGGACGAAGACTGCACATTCTGTAGCATCTACCGTAGTAGTAGAGCCATTGTGGATGGTGATGATCTAGAGGTGAAGAGGCCACCATAGTCCCGTTTCTCATGCAATCTGAAAATGCTGCCTTGAATAGAAACGGTTGCGCGGTCTGTATGTTCATCTCTTCAGATATACCCCATTGGACTCCAGGTTTCAGGCATTTTCCAGGGCGTCTTCCACGAGGGGTTCAAAGCAGCATAAAGTATCCGTCTACTGATCTTCAGCTGTGCAATGAAACATCTTCCGAAACGAATCATAAACCTCATGTGTTATCACATAGGAGTTGTCTAGTGTGTCCGACGTCATCTGAAAGATTTTTCCAACGATTTCATAAATACTGTTCAGGAATATGTTTTTTACAAATCGGTGATAAATGTACAGGTTCAGGGTCGAAGGCCGAGATGGAGCTTTTTGATAAGTCTGATGCACGCACAATTGTAGAATACGTGCCCCGGTATCATTCGCATCACGCTGATTAAAGTCTGCATGCGCACTGTTGGAAATGGCCTTGTTGATTCACAAATACTCATTTCGGTAAGATTTGTATAGTGTCTGCTGATGTCAGGTGAAACGTACAATGTATTTCAGTCGGTTCATGAATTCATCGAAACAAACATTCATGCACCAGTCAGACTGGTATTGCGTGTACGTGTATCGATACCGGAAGAGGGCGTCGTGCATTCACACGATAGAAGTTTTCATGCGCCAATAACATTGAGGTTCGCTGGTTGGGGCTCGCTGCCAATTATCGGAGCGGCAGAGAAACTACTTGATCCCGTTTTCTGCGACGACTCTGAAAGCAAGAAACAGTAAAAAGCTTTCTCGTGTTCAGTTCTCGCCCTGGTGACGCCATCGCTTCTCACTCTACTGCTTGCAAAATATCGTCCACGCCGATTTGAAAGTCCCTACCCCTTTTCAGAGAACTTTACATATTATGCCGCGCAGGCGTTTATATCCATATATCTGTATGTATACTGTTCACTTACCTTATGAAAGGCACAATTTAAATTGTGCACGTAAACCATATTTAGGGGGTTCTCAATTGCACCGCGTAAGTATGAGATACTGCATTATTTTTTTAAATAATATTTAAAGAGGAGAATTAAATTCATTGTTTGCTACTTGTAGTCAGACCTTCCGTGTTTTGTATGTGAGGCGCGAGTGTCCCTGTGAGTGCATGACGTGGTGTATGTATGTGTGTATGCATGTGTGTATGCATGTGTGTATGTATGTGTGTATGCATGTGTGTATGCATGTGTGTATGCATGTGTGTATGCATGTGTGTATGCATATATGTATGTTTGTGTACATGTATGCAAGGAACCTGCTGAAGGAAGATGACAACATGCATGTCCTGAAAGACCAAGTTGTGAGACCTAGTCATTTTATCAACAGTGAGGCACATTTTCAAAATCTCCCACATGTGAAGTCAGACATTTGCTCAATAGACTACGTGAACAACATATGTTATATTGTGGAAATAGCAGTGCCTTATGATGCCTTTCTGGGGAAAGCATATGAGACGAAGTTCAGGAAATACCTCCCACTGACTGTGCCAAAAGATCAATGACTTAGGCTACAACAGCAGAATAATTGTGTTGGTGGTGGGGTCGACAGGATGTGTGCACAGTTCTTTCACCAGTGGGTTGAAGCAGCTGGGATTTACCAACACAAGAGCCAAAGCCATAGCCAAATACTGTTCTACCAGTGCAATGATTGGCTCACTCATCATCTGGAGACAACAATGCAAGCATCTGAGAACAGTTATGGAGAACTGATTGTAGCCTTGTGTTGATTCCACTCATGCCACCCATGCCAGCCTGTGCTATGTAAAGGGAGGTAACTCGTGCACCCATGTTGCTATGCAAGACTGAAAAAAAGCTTTGGTGACTAGTGTATGAACTGCTCCTGTGAAGTTCTAACTATGCCAGCATGAAGAGAATGTATACACAATGTAGTCAAGGAAAGGAAGAGAAACACTTTACAACAATGGTGATAGTCTTGGTGTCGCTGTTGGCTCTGCTCTGGTGATGTGGTGATGCTAATGTTGACAAATGTTTTATTAAGAATGTTTGCTCTAATGATATCTAGAATGTTGCAACCTGTCATGTATTGATGGTGACAACAATGTTGGTGATGATGGTGATGTTCTCTAATGAAAATGAGCAATTTTTATCTATATGAAAATAATGATGATATTGATGTTGATGATGACAAATGTGTGATTAGCATTGTTTGCATTAATCTCAGTGAGAAATATTATAGTGATGATAGTGAGGGTGGTGATGGCCTTGGTGATCATGATGATGGTGAAGTGTAATAAAAATGGTGATGATGATGGTTGTGGTGAGAGTGATGATGGCGATTGTGGTGATGGTGGTGGTGGAGGTGGTGATGGCGATGGTGGTGGTGGTGGTGAGTGTGATGATGGTGGTGATGATGATGGAAATGATGATGAGTAGGATGATGATTGTGGTGACAATGATGGCGGTGATAATGCTGGTGATGATGGTGGTGATGGCGGTGATGAAGATGAATATAACGAGATTGAGTAGGTGATGATACTGATGACAGTGCTGTTGCTGTCTGTGTTGTCTCAGTGTGACAATCATGAGGATACTTATCAAAATGATGACATATGTGAATTATAATTGCTGATGACATCTAATCAAAATAAAACGACAGATATGTGAATTATCATGGCTGATGACAAATATGTAATTAATGAAGTCTGGTTTCAAAAAATGATGAAAAGCGGTGAGACTACTTATCACAATGATGACGAATAAGGAAATTTAATTAAAAAGTTCTTTTGATGATGGATATGACGACAACATTTATAATAACGATGATGCTAGTGATGCTGCTCTCTACCTGCCACTGCCCTGCTGCTTCTGGCGTTGGTGATGACGACACTGGTGCGTGTGCTGTGAAGTGTACTGCTAATGTTATTCCCACCCACGAGGATATGAAATCACGATGACCTTGCTTTAAAAGAACGGACAAATATGACCCGTTATCAACGCTTGTGTTATTTTATTCACTCGTGGAACAAATAAATTTCTCATGACAAAAACAGATACATTTTATGATTGCCTCATGGCCTCGAAAGGAACTAAGTGACTGATTATTTTCTATGCATTGACATGACTACGGACTATGTTTATGTATACAAGAAGGCGTAGTGCTCGAGGTGTGAAGTTCTTAGCTGTTTCAATGAAAGCAGAGCTGCAACAAAAATTATCCATGTAACATCTTGCATTTTTCTTTCCAGAACAGCAGGCATTTCTGACATGTTGGAGGCAGGATGTAAATATTTCACTTCCGTGCTAGACTCAAACTCATATTCAGGACGACGCTGTCAATAAAACTGGAAAACAAAACTTGTTTGTTTGCTGAAAGGGAAAAAAAGAACATCGAAAGTCAAATGAAACGTAAGTTCCAGGAACGCTGAGAAACTTCGCATCCTCTGTCAGTATTCTGGCACACATTTTCATTGATTTTCCTCTTCCTACCACAGCGACTAAAGAAGTTGATCATTTAAGAACTACTACGAAATCTGGTTTTATCGAAGCTGGTTGGTGCGACGTAAATCATCGTACTTCACACGTCTCGAGAGTCGTACTGTTTTTTTTACACGTTTGTGTCATACCGTAGCATATTGGTTTAATATCCAAATGCTCTTGCATTCGGTTGAATATGACGGATGTTAAAATTTGCCATCACCAAATTGAATGTTTCGAAAGAACAATATCGGTATCACAACAGACGACCAATGCATCTTCATCCTAACAATGCTGCTTGTTACGTAAGCGTACAATTTAACCTCAAGCTTTCCAGGAAATATTGCTGCAAATGTTTGATATGTCAACACATTTTGAACGAATACATTCTTAGCTTAGTTTCAACTGTTCATGAAGGCTCAGAACTGTAAGTTTCACACGCAGAGCACGGGGAAATAGATTCAGATGAATCCGCCGAGGTTGGCGTTCTGTCTCTTGCTAGACAGCTTTCACCATCCGTCTCCGACACGGACTCCGATTCGTCGGTTGAAGGGCGCAGTCTGTTTCTTTCATAGGTTGACCTTTCTGCAGATGGACGCTCGGTGTCGGGGTTATACACTTTATTGTGTTTGCAGAGGCCTCGTGTGGACTTACTCTGACTGTCTACTGAGGTTGACGACAACCCGCTCGTTGTAACGTAATTCCTTCTACCGCAGCTACTTCTTCCCGGGATTCTTGATCTGCAGCACGGTGCCGCTGTTCCCGAGCCTGAAAGCTTCACGGTGTTTCTCGCCGACAGCCACCTTGCGACAGGCACGCTCGCGGTCTGCAGGGAGGTCAAGGGCAAACGCCTGACGCAGCAGAGGCAATCCGAGCATCCTGGTTTACTCAGACTCGTGCTCGAGGAC
>JAWQFJ010032855.1:0-18891 GCA_034096865.1 Theodoxus fluviatilis
TATACGACATGACGCATGTATTATACAGAATGGTCATCTATCTCAAAGCTTTACCCTGAAAAGGGCTGTAGACAAGGTGACCCGATCGCGCCGTATGCCTATCTCCTCTGCGCTGAAGTGCTTGGTCAAATGATTAGAGAAAACAAGCAAATAAAAGGTATCAAAATTGACAACGTAGAATATAAATTGACTCAGTATGCTGACGACACTCAGATTCTCCTCGACGGTTCAGAAAGCAGCCTCCGAAACACTCTCAACACCCTTGATCTGTTCTTCAGGATATCTGGATTAAAAATAAACTTAGAAAAACGAAAGCTATATGGATCGGAAGCAAAGTACGTAGCAGAGGAAAACTATGTGCAGACATTAACCTGGACTGGACAAATGATAAGTTTACAGTACTCGGAATCCATTTAAATCCAAGGCTGACAAACATCACGAACTTGAACTTTGAAAGCAAAGTTCAAGAGATACAACAGCTTCTGAACCAATGGAAACACCGTAATTTAAGTCTCCTTGGTAAAATAACTGTAATAAAAACACTTGCCCTCTAAAAACATGTGCTCTCCCTGCTTCCAGACCCAGGAATAGAGAAACAAAAGGCTTTAGGAAAAAATCCTGTACAATTTCATCTGGAAGGGTGGACAAGACAGAGTCAGTCGAAAAACCCTGTGTCAGGAATTCTCCAAAGAAGGATAAAAAATGATAGATGTAAATGCGTATACTGCAACTAGAAAAGTAGCGTGGCAAAGACTAATGGAAGGTAAAAGCACTTGATGCTCATTGATAAAAAGCAAGTTTAAAAGAAAATTCGATGATATATCCTTTCGCAAAGTTGGCAGTAAATTCCTTATAGATCTTCTTTCAGAATTCAAAAATCCCTTTTGAGAAGACATCCTGAAATCGTGGGAGGCGTATATTAAAAACTATTCTAAACAACAGTTAAGTTTTGAGGACATTTTGAGTGAACCACTTTGGTTTAATCCAGACATAGAAACCTCTGGCGCTGAACCTCCAGGTTTTGGCATTAAAAAAAGATGGGGTTCGAACCCGCAACCTCTCGAGAAAAGAGGGGGGGGGGAAGGTAAGGTTCGAACCCGCAACCTCTCACGTGTACAACAACGGGTGGGGTGGCTCTCTCTCTCTCTCTCTCTCTCTCTCTCTCTCTCTCTCTCTCTCTCTCTCTCGAATACCATACACACATTAAAAAAGAAGCTTCTGTGCGGATTCGAACCCGTACGCGCATCCCCTACAACCAAGCATGTCCCAGCGACAAAAAAATATTCGACGCGCGTACCAAGTGAGGACCTCCGGTAAACCTGGAGGGATAAAAAATCCTTCTTTTTCCTTCACCAATGTCCAATCTCCTCGAAATTGCGTCGCGTTATTCCACGTCAAATGATCACGTCACACATACCAAAACTTCCCTTGAATCGGGACAGAGTTCCGTCCCTTGCCTTTTTTGCAACACCAAAACGTAAAAAAGTCACTTTCTTTTCAAACCTCGATTCCGAAAATGTGATACATTCAATCGGACCTAACTTCCAGTAAGTGTGCAAAATGTCAAGGAAATCCGTCCAGTAGTTTTTGAGATATCAGCCGTTAAGTCGGGACTGACAGACATACAGACAGACAGACAGACAGACAGACAGACAGACAGACAGACAGACAGACAGACAGACAGACAGACAGACAGACAGACAGACAGACAGACAGACAGACAGACAGACAGACAGACAGACAGACAGACAGACAGACAGACAGACAGACAGACAGATAAAAACCGCTGGCGCTGAACCTCCAGGTTTTGGCATTAAAAACAAAACCAAAAAAGATCGGGTTCGAACCCGCAACCTCTCGAGAAAAGAGGGGGGGAAAGTAAGGTTCGAACCCGCAACCTCTCACGTGTACTACAACGGGTGGGGTGGCTCTCTCTCTCTCTCTCGAATACCATACACACATTCAAAAAAAGAAGCGTCTGTGCAGATTCGAACCCGTACGCGGATCCCCTACAACCAAGCATGTCCCAGCAACAAAAAAATATTCGACGCGCTACCGAGTGAGCTAATCCATAAAGCTGTGAGGACTTCCAGTAAACCTGGAGGGATAAATAAAAACCACTGGCGCTGAACCTCCAGGTTTTGGCATTAAAAAAAAACAATAAAGCTGTGAGGACCTCCAGTAAACCTGGAGGGATAAAAATCAAATACAGGACGTTTCGTACCCTGGACGTGTCGTACCCTGGACGCAACGTACCCTAGTCGTTGTGTACCTCATTTAGTCGATTCGTACCTTTTCTACCCTAACCCTAACCCTAACCCGTATGGTTAGTTTTAGGGTATTAAACGAATAGCTACGAAACGTCCAGGGTACCAAACGACCCACATCGTAAAAAATCCTTCTTTCTCCTTCACCAATGTCCAATCTCCTCGAATTTACGTCACGTTATTCGACATCAAATGATCACGTCACACATTTTGCATTCGATTCTGTTGTAGCGTTTTCTTTGCAACACCAAAACGTACAAACAGTCATTTTATTTTCAAACCTCGATTCTGAAAATTGGATACATTCAATCGGACCTAACTTCCAGTAAGTGTGCAAAATGTCAAGGAAATCCGTCCAGTAGTTTTTGAGATATCCGTTAAGTCGGGACAGACAAACAGACAGACAGACAGACAGACAGACAGACAGACAGACAGACAGACAGACAGACAGACAGACAGACAGACAGACAGACAGACAGACAGACAGACAGACAGACAGACAGACAGACAGACAGACAGACAGACAAAGCTGTGAGGACCTCCAGTAAACTTGGAGGGATAAAGCTGTGAGGACCTCCAGTAAACCTGGAGGGATAAATAACATATTCATAAAGGACTGGTATAACAAAAATATGTTATATATACGTGATATCCTTGATCCAACAGGAGTATGGAAGACATTCGAAGAATGTAAAAGACAATTCGGCTTAGCAGGGACTTTTTTAGACTATGAACATCTTAAAAGAAAAATTCTGAAGGCATGGGTGGATATAATTCGTAATTCGGGCGGTAACCCAGCAGCGTCAACATCAAGTTTGCATCAGAAATCTAACATCAGCCAAAGCAGGGTTAGGCCCGTCGCACACTAGGCGTCCATTTGTGACGCAAGCTGCTTGCGTCCTACGGCGCTTGGCCGCTAGCTGTGAGCCGCTTGCGTCCTCATCTCGCACACTCGCAGCTTGACGCGAGCGGCACTTGCCATATTTGGAAAGTCTCGCGCAGAAACCGAGACTGACCGAGAAAACCTGTATTGACGCGTTAGAATCATCGCGTCGCTCGACTGACACTGCAGTCTTTCTGTGCTGAGTTATGGGGGAACTGCAACTGCGTAAAATGATATCGTGTGATAATTATTTCTTCCAATGATGTCACTTGACAGGTGAGAGAGTAGACTCGATCTGTCAGAGTTGACCGCTCGCTTGTTGTTGTCACCGTGACCTACTCAGCGTGTCACGGTTGTTGATGTCAATCGCGACCACTACTCGACTGCTTCGCGTTCAGTTTTCGACCACTTCGAATACCTGTCGCAGGCTCTACTTAGGGTGACTGTGGTGCCGAGCCTGATATTTCTCTAGGCTGTCGATGTGTTATTTATAGTGTTAAGCAAGGTTTCTGCGTGTGTATTCGTCTGTGACGATCTCTGCTGTCCCGTTGTAAATAGGTGCCACTCGATCAAGCGATTGATCCGTGTGTGTGTTTGTTTGTGTGTGTGTGTGTGTGTGTGTGTGTGTGTGTGTGTGTGTGTGTGTGTGAGTGCGTGTGTGTGTGTGTGTGTGTGTGTGTGTGTGTGTGTGTGTGTGTGTGTGTGTTGTGTGTGTGTGTGTGTGTGTGTGTGTGTGTGTGTTGTGTGTCCATGTGTGTGTGTGTCTGTGTGTACGTCAGTTTATGTTTGCCTGTGTGTATGTTTGTGTGCGAGACTGTGTGTGTGTGTGTGTGTGTGTGTGTGTGTGTGTGTGTGCGTTCCTGTGCTGTGTTGTCAAAAGCTACTCTTCTCATGATTTTTATTAAAAGCAGTTGAATGCTCTATGAAGAAATTATCAGAGCAGCGGTATTCAACATACGTTCCGTCACATGACCATAGCCACAATGATGATTGATAGTGCAAATATTTAACAACCAAGTAACTACGGTCAAAACAAAAATTGAATAGTACTGATTATTACCAAGTCATTTGTTCATTGCAGACGACAGCACTCATCAAATATTTGGAAGGGGTTACAAGTGAGCAACAAGCAAGCAGCAAATATGTAATTCAAGTAAATGTAACTTTTTGTAATGTAAGAGCTGTTTCTTCTCTTCTCTGAGGTAATAACAACAAAAAAGGTGACACGTGCACAATATCACTGCAATGTAGATTAGAAATTAACACTCCGACACGTTGGGAGCCGTGAAAATTCTAGGCTGCAATGCAGTGTGTGGATTACTTCTAATCATCTCAGTTCCGAGTTCAGTTTCTGCAGGACCTTCGACTTCGTAGAAAACTTTATCACCCCTTGTAATGGCATCACTGTTTTTAACAGCTAAACTACGGAGATAAAAGATACATCAGCACTGCATCATTTGAATAACATGTTTAATCGAACGCTGACGAAAACTATGCCGAAATTTCAAACTTACCACTCCAGCCTTTCTTCATCTCCACCCCAATCCACAGGAGACTCTCCCGGGTCTTGTCACGATCATAATAACTTTTCATCCCGAGATTGTAGAGGTTTTCTTGCCTGCCCTTGCAAACAATCTGATTGGCCACGTCCAAGCGTCTAGGCGCTCGGAAATAGAGACGACCCTACTTCCAAGCGCCTGACGCTTGGACGCAAGCGGCTGGGCGCGCGCAGCCGAATCAGCCGGCGGCTACCCTCGCACACTGTACTGCGCGTTCAAAATACGCCAGCTGCTTGGCTGCTTGGCTGCTTGGACGCCTAGTGTGCGACGGGCCTTAAGAAACATTTATAAAACTATGATTCAAACTCGGGATATATCGACAGGTCAGAAAAAATGGGAGCGGATCTATCCCAGCATATCATGGAATGAAATATGTGAAGCAACCAGGACTGCCACAACCTCTACATATCTTAAAAGTTTCCAATAAAAAATTAACAATCACATAATATATACAAATAGACTCCTCCACCGGATAGGAATAAAGAACAGTGAAAATGTGATTTTTGTGGAGAAGGCAGCGAAACAATAACTCACCTATTTGTAGAATGCCGAATAGTATGTAGCTTCTGGGCGGATATGTCCGAATTACTTCACAAGAACACAGACCTAACTTTGCCAACGAGCCCTCAAAGTTTACTGTTTGGTACAGCTCCTCAAAACAAACTGATTAATCACATTCTGCTGTTAGGAAAATCTTTCATTCACAAATGTAAATATAGAATTTGTCAACTAAACACTAAGGGGTTTCCTTAACATTCTACGACAAAACGCGTTAATCTAAAAATCCATTGCCCAAAGCAGCAACAACACTGACAACTATAACAATATAAATGGTTTGACCTGTTCACTATTTTAGATGATACTACTTCTGAAAGTTAGCACGAGATAAACTCTCTCTCTCTCTCCTCTCTCTCTCTTCCCTCTCTCTCTCTCTAAACCTCTCGCTCTCTCTCTCTCCCTCTCTCTCTCTCTCTCTCTCTCTCTCTCTCTCACGCACGCGCACACATATGCGCACACAAGCACACGTGCAAGTCACTAATCTACACCATGTATCTAATCCTTCCTTATCGATTTCGCTTTTTGTAGAAGGATTAGCTCAATTAACCTTGGACGAAGAGTGTTATCACTCCATTTACTGATAGGGTTCCTATGTATGTGGCAAGAGAAAAATAGAACTTTCAAATGTGTTTGCGCGTTATGTATCCGTGCGTGTGTGTGTGTGTGTATGTGTGTGTGTGTGTGTGTGTGTGTGTGTGTGTGTGTGTGTGTGAGTGTGTGTGTGTGTGTGTGTGAGTGTGTGTGTGTGTGTGTGAATGTGTGCGTGTGTGTGAATGCGTGTGCGTGTTTGTGCGTGCGTGCGTGTGTGTGCGTATGTGTGCGTGCGTGCGTGCATGTGTGTGTGTGTGTGTCCGTGTTTGTGTGTGTATGCGTAATATGTTTGATCGTGTGTGAGTGAGTAAGTGTATGTGTTTTCATGTCTGCGTGCTTTTGTGTGCGTATGCGTGCCCGCCGCATGAATAAATGAATGTATGCGCGTGTCTTAATTTTGAACGATGTAGTACCCGGATTATTCGTTCAATATCTGCGAAACACACACACTCGCGCGCACCTGAATAAATAAAATGGTAACAAATGTAACCACGAAACACGATGTACACGACGCAAGAATTACAATGGAAACACGCACGATACAACAGTTGCAAATATAACACGTACGATACAAAAGTGTTACATTGACATTGTAACGGTTGCACGGTAATACACATCCTACAAAAGTTACAAATGTTACGCGCACAATACAACAGTTTGAAGGTAACAGGCAAGATAGAAAAGTTTACAGGAAGCAAGTACGAAGATAATACCCTCGACTCAAGAGCTGCAAAGCAACATACACGACACAGGTAGGGGGGAGGGGGGGGGGGATGATGATCTGTTTTTTTCTAAATATCTTGATAGTTCCATAACTGCTGCAACAACGTTTCGTAATTTTGTCTCTGTGCGTGAATAAGTATACCTGGTGAGTATCAATGCTGCACCACCTCTCGGAGTCTGTGTGTGCGTGAATAAGTATACCTGTGAGCATCAATGCTGCACCACCTCTCGGAGTGTGTGTGTGCGTGAATAAGTATACCTGTGAGCATCAATGCTGCACCACCTCTCGGAGTGTGTGTGTGCGTGAATAAGTATACCTGGTGAGCATCAATGCTGCACCACCTCTCGGAGTGTCTGTGTGCGTGAATAAGTATACCTGGTGAGCATGAATGCTGCACCACCTTTCGGAGTGTGTGTGTGCGCGTGAATAAGTATACCTGGTGAGCATGAATGCTGCACCACCTCTCGGAGTGTCTCTGTGCGTGAATAAGTATACCTGGTGAGCATGAATGCTGCATCACCTCTCGGAGTGTCTCTGTGCGTGAATAAGTATACCTGGTAAGCATCAATGCTGCACCACCTCTCGGAGTGTGTGTGTGAGCGTTGGCTCAACGCCAATGGCGTGCCAAAGCCAGAAACGTCAGGTATTTCAGGAACTTCCCTCCCATCTTGTCTAACACGTGACAATAAGAGTTACAAAGGGAACATATGCAATTTCCGAGTTACAATGTAACATGCAGGTGGCACGAGTTACAACGTAACATACCCGACACAAAAGCTGCACTGACAACACGCACGATACAAGGGTTACAACGTAACACGCACCACAGAACAATTACCACACAACGTTCACAACATGAGAGTTTCAAAGATAACATGCACCACAGAACAATTACCACACAACGTTCACAACACGAGAGTTTCAAAGATAACATGCACGATACAAATGTTACACGGAAACACACGAATCAAAATTTACAAGGGCGAAACGCACAATACACCAGTTACAAAGGTAACAACGTCAAACACAAGAGCAGCAAAGGCAACATGCACGACACAACACTTGCAAAGGTAATATATACACATATAATTGTAACAAAGGGAACACGCATGACCGAACGAGTGCAATACAAGCTCTACAAAAGTAACTCACACGAAACTGAGGTTGCGACGGAAACACGCGCAACAAGAGTTACGAAGGTAGGAAGCACGATACAATAGTTACAAAGGTAACATGCACGATACAACAGTTGCATGCGTAGCGTAAAGTAGTTACGAAGGTAACAAGCATTATACTGTAGTAACGCAGGTAAAACGCTGGATGCCACAGCTACAAAGGTTACACGCACAATACAGGAGTAACAAGAACAACACAATACGGTAACATGCACGATAAAATTGTAACGAAGGTAATACGCACGATACAAGGGTAACAAAAGTAATACGCACGATACAAGGGTAACGAAAGTAATATGCACGATACAAGAGTAACGAAGGTAATATGCACGATACAAGAGTAACGAAAGTAATATGCACGATACAAGAGTAACGAAGGTAATATGCACTACACAAGGGTAACGAAAGTCATATGCACGATACAAGGGTAACGAAGGTAATATGCACGATACAAGAGTAACGAAGGTAATATGCACGATACAAGAGTAACGAAAGTAATATGCACGATACAAGGGTAACGAAGGTAATATGCACGATACAAGGGTAACGAAGGTAATATGCACTACACAAGGGTAACGAAAGTCATATGCACGATACAAGTGTAACGAAGGTAATATGCACGATACAAGTGTAACGAAAGTAATATGCACGATACAAGTGTAACGAAGGTAATACGCACGATACAAGGGTAACGAAGGTAATATGCACGATACAAGAGTAACGAAGGTAATATGCACGATACAAGAGTAACGAAAGTAATATGCACGATACAAGAGTAACGAAAGTAATATGCACGATACAAGTGTAACGAAAGTAATATGCACGATACAAGAGTAACGAAGGTAATATGCACGACACAAGAGTAATGAAAGTAATATGCACGATACAAGAGTAACGAAGGTAATATGCACGATACAAGAGTAACGAAGGTAATATGCACGATGCAAGGGTAACGAAAGTAATATGCATGATACAAGAGTAACGAAGGTAATATGCACGATACAAGACTAACGAAGGTAATATGCACGATACAAGGGTAACGAAGGTAATATGCACGATACAAGTGTAACGAAGGTAATATGCACGATACAAGTGTAACGAAGATAATATGCACGATACAAGTGTAACGAAGATAATATGCACGATACAAGGGTAACGAAAGTAATATGCACGACACAGAAGTTATGAAGGTAATATGCACGATACAAGAGTACCAAAAGGAATATGCACAATACAAGAGTAACGAAAGCACTATGCACGATACAAGAGTAACGAAAGTAATGTGCACAACATTATAATTACACAAGTAACGTGAAAAATATCAGATAGGTACAGGTGGAGGGGACATAGTGTTTATGGAAGAGCTAAAAAAGACGGGAGGGCTGACACACCACTGGAAGACTGGTACACAACAACAAGACTGGCACACAACAACAAGACTGCCACACATCAACAAGACTGGCACACAACAACAAGACTGGCACACAACAACAAGACTGGCACACAACAACAAGACTGCCACACAGCAACAAGACTGCCACACAACAACAAGACTGCCACACAACAACAAGACTGCCACACAACAACAAGACTGCCACACAACAACAAGACTGCCACACAACAACAAGACTGCCACACAGCAACAAGACTGCCACACAGCAACAAGACTGCCACACAGCAACAAGACTGCCACACAACAACAAGACTGCCACACAGCAACAAGACTGCCACACAACAACAAGACTGCCACACAGCAACAAGACTGCCACACAGCAACAAGACTGCCACACAGCAACAAGACTGCCACACAACAACAAGACTGCCACACAGCAACAAGACTGCCACACAGCAACAAGACTGCCACACAACAACAAGACTGCCACACAGCAACAAGACTGCCACACAACAACAAGACTGCCACACAACAACAAGACTGCCACACAGCAACAAGACTGCCACACAGCAACAAGACTGGCACACAACAACAAGACTGACACACAGCAACAAGACTGGCACACAACAACAAGACTGCCACACAGCAACAAGACTGCCACACAGCAACAAGACTGCCACACAGCAACAAGACTGCCACACAACAACAAGACTGCCACACAGCAACAAGACTGCCACACAGCAACAAGACTGCCACACAGCAACAAGACTGCCACACAGCAACAAGACTGCCACACAGCAACAAGACTGCCACACAACAACAAGACTGCCACACAGCAACAAGACTGCCACACAGCAACAAGACTGCCACACAGCAACAAGACTGCCACACAGCAACAAGACTGCCACACAGCAACAAGACTGCCACACAACAACAAGACTGCCACACAGCAACAAGACTGCCACACAGCAACAAGACTGCCACACAGCAACAAGACTGCCACACAGCAACAAGACTGCCACACAGCAACAAGACTGCCACACAGCAACAAGACTGCCACACAGCAACAAGACTGCCACACAGCAACAAGACTGCCACACAGCAACAAGACTGCCACACAGCAACAAGACTGCCACACAGCAACAAGACTGCCACACAGCAACAAGACTGCCACACAGCAACAAGACTGCCACACAGCAACAAGACTGCCACACAGCAACAAGACTGCCACACAACAACAAGACTGCCACACAGCAACAAGACTGCCACACAACAACAAGACTGCCACACAGCAACAAGACTGCCACACAACAACAAGACTGCCACACAGCAACAAGACTGCCACACAACAACAAGACTGCCACACAGCAACAAGACTGCCACACAGCAACAAGACTGCCACACAACAACAAGACTGCCACACAGCAACAAGACTGCCACACAGCAACAAGACTGCCACACAGCAACAAGACTGCCACACAACAACAAGACTGCCACACAGCAACAAGACTGCCACACAGCAACAAGACTGCCACACAACAACAAGACTGCCACACAGCAACAAGACTGCCACACAGCAACAAGACTGCCACACAGCAACAAGACTGCCACACAACAACAAGACTGCCACACAGCAACAAGACTGCCACACAACAACAAGACTGCCACACAACAACAAGACTGCCACACAACAACAAGACTGCCACACAACAACAAGACTGCCACACAACAACAAGACTGCCACACAACAACAAGACTGCCACACAACAACAAGACTGCCACACAACAACAAGACTGGCACACAACAACAAGACTGCCACACAACAACAAGACTGCACACAACAACAAGACTGGCACACAACAACAAGACTGCCACACAACAACAAGACTGCCACACAGCAACAAGACTGCCACACAGCAACAAGACTGGCACACAACAACAAGACTGGCACACAACAACAAGACTGGCACACAACAACAAGACTGCCACACAGCAACAAGACTGACACACAACAACAAGACTGGCGATTCGTGCTCGAACCGCCGCATGAGACAGACGTGCGACGCGTGAGCTTTGCTCTTAAGCCAGCCTTCCCGGCCTAGGAAGCGCTATGTAGTAGAGTAGAGGTTGATAGCCAAGTGTCACTAGCTGCGAGCAAGAAATAGCTTCAAAGAGAAACCTGACATACAGTCCAGAGGAATGTGGTCGCCAGCCTCCAGGAAAAGTTAGTAGAAGCTCTTTAGGACGGAGTTCGAGCTCACCGTCATTGTCACAAATGATGACGGAAGAACTAGCCGACCCACAACAACCGCGCTCGCCAGTCACGGAAGAGTTCCGCAGCTTGCTGCAACAGACCGTGGACACCTTGACAGCTTGCTGCAACAGACCGTGGGCACCTTGACAGCTTGCTGCAACAGACCGTGGACACCTTGACAGCGCGCTTCGACCACTTGGAAAGGAGCCTAGTCAGTATGTTTGAGAAAAGGCTCGAAAGATACGAAGCCCGCATATATGACTCCGAACGAAGAGCTGACGAGCTGACCAAAAAACTAGAGAAAGCTCGTGACGAGTGCAAGGCAAGGGATGACAGGATAGCCACTCTGGCGAAAAGAGTCACAGCACTAGAAGCCCAACAGAATGACCACGAGCAGTACCAGCGGCGTGAAAACACCCGCATCGTCTGCCTTCCTGAGAAAGAAAGAGAGAGTGCGGAGGAGTGTGCAGAAGCAATCCAGAAATTCTTCCAGGGAGAACTAGGAATGGAAGAGAAGGTGGATATATCAGTCGTCCACAGGATTGGAAAACGGAAGGAGGGTGAAAGCCGTACCATCATCTGCCGACTCGTCAGAAGAAACGACAAGGTGAAGATCTTGAGGAAGAAGAAGATTCTACGAGAGAAAAAAAGTCGCGTCTTCATTTTGGAGGATCTGACGGAGAGAAATCTCCGCCTCGTCAGAGACATTCGTGCCGACGACAGAATCAAGGCTGTGTGGACAATTAACAGCAAAGTGATGGCTTTGACCAAGGAGGGACAAAGATTGTTCAACCTGACGAGTGTAACCGATATGGACTACTTCGTCAGCCGGGCTAACCGCTAGATAAAGGCGTCGGACCTCAGGGAAGTCGCCAGTAAGTGCAGATACGGCATTGCCTCAGGTCGATTTTGATCATGTATTTCAAACTGTCGCTTACCGTCACACTTCTACATATTGACTTTATGACACTGATAGTATCGGAGATGTAGGGAAAAAGAAAAACCTCTGATTCTTTATGTTGCGTACTTCATGTATGTGTATGATAATTATGGAATCATTGCAGCTTCTTCTTTTTGTATGTCTGAGTGTGTCGGTGAGCATGACAACGTTTTTATTATTTTCCAGCTAACGTGAGCAGCGTGTGCGGATGGTGTCTGTGTGAAAAAGGATACGGGCGCAGGTATGCTGGTGTGGTCAGGTATCTGTGCATAAGTGAGAGTATGTAAGTGCGTGAGTCCCAATGGGTATGATCTTATGTGCAACCGTGAACGCGTGGGTGGTATGAGATTGTATATGAGAGACAGAGGAGATGAGGATGAGAAGGGTTGGGGGTAAAGTGAATGCAACTGCCATCACTATTCTTTCCTTAAATTAATCAACATTGTGACGATGGTGCCAACAAAATCACGCAGATCTAAATGCAGCATTAAACGTTGTACCTCGTGAGTACGTATGCAGAGGAGCCCGAGCGTTAGGATAGATTACTTCGCTATTATATTAAATGGGATCCGTAAAAATAACCTACGGAAAATGAGGTACTTTCCACGTGTAAAGTCTAAAGAGTAAATCTTGAACTGTACTTCCTTTGAAGATATTTCTTTAAAAGGAATGAGTTTTTCCTACATATCGTTGAAATATTATCTCTCATCCCTGTTCTGGTACCCCAATATAATTCTTTCTGCAATCAAGAATAGTGGTGCGTGAGTGTAGGTGCGGGCGCGTGAGTGTGGGTGTGTGTATGTGTGTGGGTGTGTATACTATGTGCCTGTACACAAGTATTTTTGCTTTTATAAACATATATTTGTATTTCTTATCTTGTTTTGGGGGGATAAGTCTGTTCCCACGTGAAACTGCATTAATGAACTAATCAGATAGCTTGTGGATCCTCTGAAAGACGGATGGTTCCGCGCCTAAATTGGAAAAGAACATTGACAGTACCATCCTTGTAACAGATTTTGCAGAATGATGGTAGACAGAATTATGAATCTGTATATTGGAATATGTTTATGTACTCATCAATTATGGATGGCATGTGTATGTGTGGTATGTATGTGTGTATATATGTATATGTGCGGGTGTATATATACATGTGTGTACTGTGTACAGGTATATGGGTGTGTATATGTGTGTGTATGTATCTGCATGTCACCGACCGAGGTTGTGCTGAAGGTATACCTAACTACATGTATATATAAATATTAGCGTACATGAGAGCAAGTCTTAATTGGAATACATGTCCTTGTGGGTACGTCAGTGAAATAGTATGCTTGCACGCAGTTGTAATAGGATGGGAACTGATTTGAATGCCATTTCAGTACAATAGAATTGTTGACTCTACTTGGCTTTTGGTGTGGTGAAAACAAAGGTTATGGCAATAATTTTCAATGTATGATGTGTTTTGCTGCTATAGCTGATCTTATTATTGTTTTTAATATTCCAGAATAACATTATTTAAATGTTTAACTGCCCAAGAAGACAAAACCTGTGACCGTTTAAAATCGTCTATACGAAATGGGTGTTTTGGATGTTGTTCTCTGTTTGTTTTTGTTTTTCGAGAATGTTAATAATTTCTTCTCCCTTTTTTTCTTGTTTTTTCGTGGGTGCGTGTGTGCGTGGGTGTATGTGCGCGAAGGTGCTTGTGTGTATGAATGTGTTTGTGTGTGTGTGTGTGTGTGTGTGTGTGTGTGTGTGTGTGTGTGTGTGTGTGTGCGTGTGTGTGTTTGTATATGTGTTTACTCTTTCTAACATACTTTGCCATTTTTTACTCGTTTTTTCTATCTTTTTTGTCTTTTATTTTTCTTTGTTTCTTCAGTATGTAATGATGGTAATTATGGATTTAAGGGATACCTAGCAGGTTAATTACCCGGACTGAGGGTTGGATGCAAAGTGTTATTTCTACAGGCATAGAAAAAGGGTGTCAGATTGAGATTCGGACAGGACATAGGTGTGCAAGTGTGTGTGTGTGTGCGTGTGTGTGTGTGTGTGTGTGTGTGTGTGTGTGTGTAGGCGTGTGGGGGTGTGTGCTCCTGCTCACTGCTGAAAACGTGTCAGATTGCATCTGTTCGCTTTTTTTCCCTTCCTCTCTCCCCAAGAATTCAATACATGTACTTGTCTGTTTAAACGATAACGTGAAAGGATTGGGGATGTTTTGTTTTTTTTTCGTTTTTTTCTCTCTCTCTCTCCCCAACGGTGAAAGAAAGTAAAAATAAACGTGATTACATTGTGCAAGGCACGATGATTCTATGTTTGACTTGTCTACCCAGATTGATGAAGGGATCTGTTTGGAGAATCAGGATCTGTTTTCTGTATTCACCTTGTCTGTGTTCAATTCTTGGTGAAACCTTTTCTGTTTGTGGTTGATTACAACTGTACTTTGTATTTTAATGACTGAACCTTTCTAAGTGAAAGGTCATGTAGACATTTGAAAATGCTGTTCAAATCATGTATTTAGTTAGAAGGCGGAAAATTGTTGTTACAACATTTTTTGATATTGCGATTGCTGTCTTTGTTGCTTTGATGTTGAGGCTATATTTGATGGATTAAGGTCTCATTGAAACCTTTGAGATGTACAACCCTGTGCGGACTTACGTACACTATTGTAATTTTGGCAGGGTATTAATTATGCAGAGGAATGTTACGGTCTGTAAATATTCGAGTCAAATTGTAGACTAAATTTTGTTTCCGCGATCCAGCTAACCTAGGCCTGGGGAGGCTGGCGGGCTGGCCAGTGCACGAAGAGAATGTTCCTCTCCCTTAGAGTAAGTTTTTTTTCCATAAGAAGAGTATGTGCCCAAGCTGTGTGATTGTAGGAAGAGTGGAATCGGCATAATTTTCCACTCTAGTCAACAAAATGAAAATAAAATTAGCAACATTTAACACAACAGGTTTGAAGGACTTTAGAAAGAGAAGAAGGGTGTTCACCTGGCTAAGGGATAATGAATTTAGCATAATCTTTCTACAGGAAATACAGATGACAAAGGAGGCAGCAGAGTTTTGGCAGAAGGAATGGGGATATACAGCAGTGTTTTCTGGTAACAGCTCTTCATCAGCGGGCATTGGGATTCTCTTCCAGTCAAACTTTCCACTAAAAATTATGCATTATAAAGAAATTATGGTAGGTAGAATTCAGATGGTTCAAATAGAAATTAATAGCCATTGTTATACTCTATTCAACATTTATGGACCTAATGATGATGATGCCTCTTTTTTTGAAAAACTGAATAATGAAATAGCTACGACACAAGGGGAAAATGTGGTTGTAGGAGGATATTTCAATGTAACTCTGGATAATAGAATCGACAAAGATAGTAAAATTAAGCAAAGGCAGACAATCAAAGACATGATGGAAGAACATGAATTAACTGACATATGGAGATTGCTCAACCCAAATAAGAAAATATTCACGTGGCACTCAAACGGTACACCTAGAATATCATGTAGACTAGACTACATTATGGTGTCATCAAATCTAGTCAACAACACTAGACAGACAAAAATTATACCAGGTCTCATGTCTGATCACTCTCTTGTTTACCTAAAATTAGATACATCTATTCCAGACAGAGGTCCAGGATACTGGAAAATGAATACGAATCTTTTGCTGGATAATGAGTACAAAACTAGACTGCAGGAAAAGATAAGGGAGATAGTAGACATGAACAAAGATGCGAATCCAAATACTAAATGGGAATTACTAAAGGAAAAGGTCAGATCTGAATCTATAGCTTACTCTGCTCAGAAAAGTAAGAAAGTAGGAATAGAGAATTATCGCTACAAAGGAAATAGAAGCTATCAATGATCAGCTGAACGCCTCCAATGACCCGAACCTTAAGAATGAAATGCAAAATAAGCAAAGGCAATTAGAACTATTGTATGATCGTAAACTAAATGGATCATAATGAGAGCAAAATGCAGATGGATGGAAGACGGTGAGAAAAACACAAAGTATTTCGCAAATTTAGAAAAAAGAAATTACCAAAACAATGTTATTACAGAACTTAAAATAAATGATAGAATTATTAATGACCCAACCGAAATATTAAAGGAGGAAAAACAGTATTTCGAAAGATTATATTCGAAAAAAGCAACAGATACCATCCCAAATGACTTCTTCCCTAAAGATTGCATGAAACTCTTGGATGAAGAAAAACAATTATGTGAGGGAGTTTTGACGGAAGCAGAAATTCAAGACTCCGTTAAAACTATGCATAACAATAAAAGTCCTGGGAGTGATGGTATCCCGATCGAGTTCTACAAAATATTTTGGTCAGATGTAAAAGGGCATTTGTTGAACTCCCTTAATTATTATTTTGAAACAGGAAAATTATCACAGCAACAAAACCAAGGGATCATTACATTGATTCCTAAAAAAACAGAGACAGAACGACATTGAGTAATTGGAGACCAATAACGCTACTGAATACAGATTTTAACATTGGTGCCAAATCGATAGCAAACAGAATTTTAAAAAGTGCCACCTACCATTATACATCACTCACAAACTGGGTTCATGCGAGAAAGGTATATTGGGGAAAATATTAGATTAATTCATGATGTTATCTCGTTTGCCAATGACAAAGCCTTGAAAGGTCTAATCATGTTTATAGATTCTGAGAAAGCATTCGACAGTATAGATCACACATACATGTTTAGACCATTAGAATATTTCAATTTTGGACCAAAATTATTACATTGGATTAAATTGTTTTATTCAAATGCAAATAGTTGCATAATCAACAATGGACACCTATCTAGTTTTTTTAAGCTAGCTTTCGGAACAAGACAGGGCTGCCCTCTCTCTCCGTATATTTTCAACATCATGATTGAAGTTCTTTCTATTTTGATCAGAAAAAAGTGAATTTATTAAAGGTTTCCTACTCTTAGACACTGTAGTGAACTTTACAGCTTACGCTGATGACGTGACGGTATTTCTAGATGGAACAGAAAGAGACGTTACAGGTGCCTGCAAAGTGTTTGGTTCCTTTGGCCAAGTATCAGGCCTGAAGGTGAACTATAAAAAGAGTGCAATGCTCAGAATAGGGTCACTGAAAAATACCGCCACCGAATTTTCTTTAGAAAAGAACTTTACATGGACCTCTGAGGGAGTCAAAACTCTGGGTATACATTTTATGAATGATGAAACAAAAATGATTGAAGCTAACATTGAAAACAGAATTAAAGAAATGAACTAATTATTACAAAGATGGAAAAGACGAAATTCAACACTTATAGGAAAGATAACAGTAATAAAAATGTTAGCCCTCCCAGTTATTATATACCCCCTAACAACCCTCCCAGACCCACCAGATAAGACTTTGAAAGCAATCAATAAAGATCTTTTTTCTTTCCTATGAAGCAATAAGCCCGACAAAATAGCGAGGAGAGTAATCACTCAGAATACAGAGAATGGGGGTCTTAAGATGGTTGATCTACAAAGTTTCCTTACTGCAATAAAAACAAACTGGATTAGACGGTACATAAATGATAACAATAAAGGCGAATGGAAAATCAGCTTTAGGCACTACTTGGAAAAGATTGGGGGTGACAACTATTTTAATTCAGTGCTTACGGAACATCATTTAAAGAAATACATTCAAAAAAAGAATTTTGTGTTTGATGTGTTAAAACACTGGAGCAAAATTGCGTTGACTACAAATCCAAGTGATAATATCCTTGAACAGTCAATCTGGTACAATTCACATGTAAAACAAAGTAATGCCCCGATCGAATGTCGAAATTGGGCAAAAAAAGGAATACTACAAATTAAACACGTTATAAAAGAAAATAGAATAATCAGTTTTAATGAACTTAAGGAAAGGCATAGTCTTGATATGGAAGAATGTTTCACATATCAGCGGGTAAAGCATGCTATCCCCTCAGCATGGAAGGACATTATTGCAAATAAGGAAAGAGGAAATGAGCTGGAACCTTTAATTAAACAAATTGCTAAGAGGTGCAAATGTACACGCTTCTTTTATCAAATCCTTCTCAAGGAAAATAATGTTAAATGCATAGGATCACAAGAAAGATGGAAAAGATCAGTTGAGGACGAGGCCATAGATTGGGAATATGCATATAAACTTGCATCAAAATGCACAATAGATACTAGATTGAAAAATTTCCAGTTTAAGTTTTTGCATCGTATAATTTCAACCAACCCCCATCTTCTCAGGATAAGAAAAGTATCTCTACATGGATTTTGTTTGTGCAATCCAGAAACACTGGAACACGTGTTCTGGGAGTGTGAAGTGATTCAGGCCTTCTGGGCTGATTTACAATTATATCTACAACGTCACACTCTTTCAATCAATATTAATAGAAAAACGGGATTCTTTGTAGATACTATGTGTAATGACGTTAAAAATCTTATAATATGCAGTGCCAAACAATATATATTTAATGCTAAATGTCTTGACTACAAAATTAGTATAGATACTTTTAGAAAAGTCCTACAAGCCACAGAAGATATTGAAAAACGATAGCATT
>JAWQFJ010032856.1:0-10399 GCA_034096865.1 Theodoxus fluviatilis
TGCATGCGCACACACACACACACAACACAAGCAAACATACAAGAACTAAAGCACATACACACACACACACATACAAGCACACACACACACAAGCACACACACAAGCACACACACAAGCACACATACAGACAGTACCACAAGCACACACTCATACATAAGCACACACACAAGCACAAGCTTACACACACATATACACACACACTACAAGCACACACACACAACACAAACACACAACACAATCACACAACACACACATACACACACACACACAAGCTCACATACACAAGCTCAAATACACAAACACACACACACACACTCACACAAGCATACACAAAAGCACACACATACATAAGCACACACACAAGCACACCCCTACAAAGGTGATGGAGTCTGACCTCAATGGGGAGCTGTCTCTGCAGAAGGTCAATCTGTTCCTTGACCAGAGAAGCATCAGTCTGCAGCCCTGGGTCCAATGAAATGTTCAGAGATGAGTGCTCACATCAAGCACTCATGAAGCCCAAAGCGTTTCTCCTACTTGAACCTGTCCATACAGGCACTCACTGTGAGTGCTAATCTCTGAACATTTAAAAACAATTTGTAAAGGAAATGCACCTCTGATTCCATGAGAGAATCATGGATGGATGGATGGATGGATGGATAGTGTTTTACGGCCTAGCAGCCTTTGTAGGCTATTTAAGGCCATTAGGCACGAAAATCACTAACAGTTTCGAGTTAACGCAAATCAAGTCACGGTGTCCCTAGTCATTCGCCTCTTCCGAATCGTATAGGGAGACACGGTGGGTCAATTCTTACCCCGATCCCACAGGGGGAGATCATGTATGGTTGTCGCAAGTTTGCACAAGGTGGGTGAGAAAATTGTACAGAGGGTTCGAGACCAGACAGTGTCGCTGTCTGGAATGCTAGGCATGCACTGGGTGCATCTAAAAATAGTAGCCAAAGTTAGGGACCCATTGTAACGCCACAAATCCGATTCTAAATATACATCCGGACAAGAGATATGAATAGATCTGGAAATCCCAAAGTAAGGGACGCAACTGTGTGTGACTGCTCCTTCATCCGACCAAGAGACATAAATAGATCTGGAAATCTAGAGGACCACGCTGGATTTGACCTCTTTGCACCAGTATCCGTTCTGCGACTGTGGACAGCGTGAACTGAGAATTCCAGGCCCAAGCTGGGGTTGACCTATTTTCGCAGTTCAGCCGGCCGTTACCAAGGGGAGTCTGTAGGTGCTGGCCATCTCGGGTTACACTCACATGTGGCCAGAGATCAACAAAATCGTCCCCACTATTAATAGATATCGGGAAAAGCGTCGATTGACCTGGGAAACCCGCTGAAATCCAAATGTAGAAAGGCGCGAACCAACTGTCCAATGAGCATGGCGAAATTAGCTAGTGGCGCGAAAGTGACATCAGATCTATTCATATCGACCAATGACAGTCTCTTGTCCGGATGTATATTTAGAATCGGATTTGTGGCGTGACACCCATCCCTTGTTGCTAGCCGATAGTGATTTAACCCGGAGGGAGGGGTCAGGAGATTCGATTGGGGGGTGGGCGAAGGAGGGCCGTACACGAGTGAAGCATGAGTGAAGCATGAGTGACCTCGTGGCACTTAGCGTCCCCATGTGTTATAATCGAATTTTTCAATTGGCTAATTGAAGCTGGGGCGATGGACCGTTTGGGCGTTGGACGCCAGGGGCGCGCAGTTCACGCTTGCTGTTTGAGTAAGCCAGACGTGTTGGCGACCGGGTCGCGTAGGCTCATGAGACGTGCGAGTCTGCTTGAGCGCTATCATCACTTGAGGGGACCTGGGGTTCTCCTGAGGGTAACAACCGTCTGCTAAGCTACGGTCTGTTTGAGGTATGTTTATTATGGTTCTATGGTTGAACGTGTATATACCATTTGTAAGTGAGCGAACGCCATTTTTGACTAAACTATTCTGAAAGAGGGGGGGGGGGGGGGTAAAGTTGAATTAAGTGTCTCCTCAATCATCCAGTGAGATAAATGATGACTGTGGGAATGGAAAGGGGGGAGAGATTCAATTACCCTTTTGAGTGAGTCAAGTTATTGGGTTCTTATTCTGACGACGCCTGGGGTGCGTCTATCGGTCATTCGTGAATGGGGTGTGTGAAAGAGGCTTAAGTGGAGAGTGCAGCGGCTGCTGTCTTATCTCGTAGTGATAAGTCGTCGTTGTCTATTTTTCAGACCACACACCTACCAACCGCACCTATTAACACACACACGTGTGTTGATATACAAGCTTATTAGTCTGTGTATATGGAACTGGGTTCCGAAGACCGCAAACTGGGTTTGCAGCAGTGAGTCAGCCATTCAAGGGGGCTACTGCACAGTAAGCTGTGTATATGGAACTGGGTTCCGGAGACCGCAAACTGGGTTTGCAGCAGTGAGTCGGCCATTCAAGGGGGCTACTGCATTTGTTAGTCGTGCAAGGTATTCACGCCTGCGGAGCTGAGTCTATGGAGTCCTGTGGGGACCAGTCCAGAAGCGGCCGAGGGTGAACGAGTCCTACCAAAGAGTGCCACTGGTCATCGATTAGGGTGGGTGGAACGTGGCTCGACCCCAACCGGACAGTGAAAAGAAATAATAAACTGAAAATCCTTCCTCAGTCACTTATCTCCTGGGGTACTTGGGGAAAGGACATGCCCGAAACAGAACACGCAAGCATAGGTAAATGAACAATAAAGGGTTTAATCTTCCAAAGGACACATGAAATCACTATAAACATCGACTTCCCAGACCCCGATCTTTCAAAACACAAATCATCCTTCACCCATACAGCACAAATCCCAAAACTCTTCACCTCCACAGTCCAAATTCCGAAACACTTCCCTTCCACAGTCCAAATCACAAAACACTTCCCCTCCGCAGTCCAAACCACACAAACTCCGCTGCACAAATCCCAAAACCCTTCACAGTCCAAATCACCAACCACTTCCTTTCCACAGTCCAAATCACAATACACTTCCCTTCCACAGTCCAAATCACAAAACACTTTCTCCTCCACTCCACAGTCCAAATTTCAAATACTTCACCGCCACAGTCCAAACCACAACCACTTTCCCCCGACACAGTCCAAGTCACAACCTTCACATCCATCTCACACCACCCTACAGCTCGCAGCACGAACCACCAACCCTTCTCCTCTCCACAGCCAAAATCACAAAGTCTCCAGCCGGACTAACGGCCCCCCCCCCCCCCCCCCCCCCCCCCCCTACAGTCGCTTGCGGCCAGTGTGTACGGCGTTCGAAGCTGCGCGGTTCCCAGAGTTGCATCCTTGAGCAAGATTCTTAACTCACATTGCTTCTCCCCACCCAGGAGTAAAACCGGGTACCTGTGAAAGCAATGTTGGCAAAACGTAGTGCGATTAACCCTTGTATGCGGCCAAGCGCCAGCATCGGATTGGAATACTCCCCAGGGAGTGGAGTTGGTGTTGGTACCTGACTGTGTGCGTCTTAAATGTCTGTCACTATGTTTGTTGTGAGGGACCAGTGAGGATTGATCAAGGTGCCCAGTGATCAGGGGGTAAAGTGTAAAGCGGTTTGAGACCCAGACAAAGGGTGTAACTCGCTATATAAAACCACACCTTTACCTTTTTTTAAGACTCTGGTCGCGACTGTCTTCCAGATATCTCAAGACATCATTGCAACCGCAAACGATGTGTTGGGGGACCTCGAGCCACTAGAGCTGCCTCCAGTCTCGCTTCTCGGCCTTTTGGGATAAGATCAAACTCCTCGACGACCCACGTCTTGAGGTTGAGTTACTGCCTTCTCCCTCGACGACCCACGTCTTGAGGTCGAGTAGGCGGCCACAGCCGGCTCCCCCCAGAAACGGAAATCCTCCTCCACCGACCACCTCTCGCCCTTGTGGCTTGGAGAGCTCGACGGTCCCCGTTTCGAGGTTGCCCCTACGGCTATCTCACCCCAGGGAAAAGAGATCTTCACACACACACACAACCCCCCCCCCCCCCCCCCCGCTGATCCTCCAGCATTAAACAACCGGCCACAGGTCTAGATTGCCCGACCCCCCCCCCCCCCCCCTCCAGTAAGTGCAGCATTGGTATGCTTGCTGCTCGTCTGCCCTCCCTCAAGCGACCACGTGTCGTTACAGTCTCCAGAACATCGACATCAATTTGATGGAGACTGATATCTATCTACTAAATGGTAACTGCTGTATGCAAGTCCCTATTCTCCCCGTCCTACGCTGTGGCCACTGCAAATGCCATGCCTTCAAGAGCAAGACCCGCCATGGCGGCATCGTCAGACACACAAAGTCGAACCACCCCAACCCCGCCATGCCTACCGGGGAAATCCCAATCACCAGGTTCTATTGCTCCATATGCAAGACCTTCCAAAACGCTCTCCTGAGCTCGATCTCGAGGCATTATAACCGCTGCGCGGGTCATTTACCGCCCCAAACGTTCCTCGAGGCTGAAATCATAGAAGACTCTCTAGTCCTTTATCCTCCAAGCCATCCAAGTGTCACATTTGTGACTTCACATCCCCCCGACCCACCATCACAAGACGCCGCCATGGCCGAATCGCCAGCGCCGCACTCTTTCGGTTCAGCCGACTCGCCAACGCAGCTCCTAGGTCTGGTCTTTGATACCCTCCTGCAGCCTCATGACCCACCCGACTCGCTCACTCAGCCCTCTAACCCGGCTGACCCCCCGTCCCCCCTTCCGGCAACGGCTGTCCCCCCTCTCACAGCCCTCGGCAAACTTCCTAGAGCATTTGCCCCGGCGGCTAACCACTACTTCTGAGGAAACTGCCCCAGACCCGTCCTTAGACGTTTCTGATAGGCCTTTTCTAAACGCCACGTCGCCTTCCTCCTCCCCTCCTCCCCTCCCTCGCCTCTCTCCCTTCTGGCCGCCTATGTGGACCCGCTGGGAAGACCGCCTTCGGCAGATCACTGCCGAGACTCTGGACGCGACTGTCCTCCAGCTATCTCAAGACATCGCTGCAACGGCAAACGATGTAGTGTAGGACCCCGAGTCACTAGAGCTGCCCCCAGTCCAGCGAAACCCACGCCTGGAGAACGCCGCTCCCATGGGCTGTCGACGTAGGAACCAGACGAGGCAGCAACAACGTACTAGAAAGCTCCTCCACCATCGCCCAGAGGTAGCGAGCCACATTCAGAGAATATATTCGCGTTACCCCAGAAAAGCTATGAGGAAAATTTCCCAAGAGGCTAGGCTCCGCTATTCAGGCACCCTGGAATCCCTAGGTAGCCATCTTGAGGCAACGGGGAACAGACCTCCCCCAAGTCCCTCCCAGCTCGACGACGTCAAGTCCCTGTACGACGGGTGTCACTGGTCTCCCCTGGACGAAGAGGATACACAACTTCTGTCAACTCCTCTCACCGCACAGGAAATCCAAAGAAAACTCCTAAAAGCCGTTAACACAGCTCCGGGCAAAGATGGAGTGGAATATCGGCACCTCCGAGCCTGCGACCGCAACGGCGAACACCTTGCTCGCCTTTTCCAAGTAATTCATAACCTCGGCCTTTCAACTCAATGAAGAAAAAGCAGAACAGTCCTCATCCACAAGAAAGGAAACCCGACCGATCCAGCCAATTTCAGGCCCATCTCCCTCCTCAGCTGCCTCTACAAGCTCTACAGCGGCATCCTCGCCTCCAGGCTGTCTTCTGTAGCAGTCTTCAAGGGCTGGATCTTTCCCGCTCAGAAGGGCTTCATCCCCGGCATCTGAGGCATTCAGGAACACATATTCCTTCTACAAACCGCGATCAGAGACGCCGGGGCCCAAAGAACGACTTGATCGTCACCTGGCCAGACCTGACTAATGCCTTATGCTCCATCCCCCACTTAGTCCTGAGCGCTCTCTTCCACTCCCTCCCTGTCCATGACTCTACCCGATCCATTCTCCAGGACATATATACGGGAATGGAATCCGACTATAGAGTCGGGACGTCCGACATCGCCTTCCACCCATCGGCAGGAGTCAAGCAGGGCGACGGCCTCAGCCCCATCGTCTTCAACCTAGCCATCGAACGACTGGTCTGCGAGGCTCTCTCGGGACAAGGCTACCCCCTCCACGGTACCACAGTTAGGGCCACATTCTACGCCGACGACGGTACCATCCTCGCCCGCTCGGCAGAGGAGACCAACTCGACCCTGGTAAAGTTGAACTCCACCTCCTCCATTCTGGGGCTAAGCTTCAGCCCTACCAAAATGTTCTGCACTCTCCTTGCGGAAAGTTGTCCATCGCCCCACTACAATCCTCCTGAGCCGCCAAGTGATACCGCTCACTTCCAATGAGGAAGTCTACCTGGGAGTCCCCGTCGGGACGAAGCTACTCTTTCGCCCTCCAAAAGAGGCGGCCCATCTCCTAGACCTGGTTACCTCCTCCCCTCTTGCACCTTGGCAGAAACTAGACGCCATCCGTGGCTGCGTCCTTCTCTCTTTCCCACGTCTTGTCTTGTGGTCGGGTGGCTAAGAAAGACTTGGCCAAGTTGGACGACCGGGTATGCAAGGCCCTCCGTCAGCTCACCAGAACCCCCGACAGAACCTGCCTCCCTTTCTTTTACGCCGACAGACGGGTGGGCAGCCTAGCCTTTCCCAAGATGTCGGAGGAGGCCGATGTCTGGACGGTGGCCACGGCCACCCAACTCCTCACCAGCAACGACCACGCAGTGATGGAAGTCGCTACCAGAGAGGCCCTATTGGCTGTCAAGAGTACCGCCACCATCTCCCAATTTCTATCGGGCAGCAACGAGGGACTCTATGCCTACCGTCACCATTCCACTAGGGCCAACCTCTGGACGAGATGCCGCCACGCTGCAGCTCACTTGGGATGTACGATCGATGTAACCGGGACAGATACCTCTACTGCAGTTGCCAGTGACATCTCGCCACACCCCTGCAAGGTTGTGAAAAGTCTCCACCTCGTCCTCCGTGCCCGCTGGACGGCCTACCTCGCTGCCTGCCCGCTCCAGGGATGGATGGATGGAGTTTAAAGGCCTATCAGCCTTGTAGGCTAAATATGGCGACAACGTTAAGAAACTCACCTCCACCAAGTTAGAACTCTCCGCAAAAGCGGAGTATACTACAATTTACATAACTAGTGACATAAAAACCATTAAATTGAGTCCCACTGCCCATCAGCCAGCAAAGGCTGTAGAGCCTTCAAACACGAAAAAGCATAAAGGGCCATAGGGCAAAATTACACATCTCGATTTCCTTCGCCACTGACGAAGCACTTAGGGAAAGGTGGATGGAGCCCAAGGGCTCTCCCGCTCCAGGGAAGTTCCCATGGCCCACGATCGCTCAGGACGCGACGACAACTTCTGCTCTTGACAACTGTCGGTTCACTCAACCCTCTCTTTCAAACGCTGGAGATACTGGCACATACCGCCAGGATTCTTGTCTCAACGATACAGCAACATTTCATTTTTCCGGTCCTCGTCAGGACCCAGCTGCCAGACGGTCAAGTACCTGACATTACTATCGAGGGCCCAGTCTTCGTGGACCTCAGCTGCCCTAATGATAATATCACGACTCATTTTTCTCCAAAAAATAATAAACTATGTTGTGGCTCATGTGTTGTTACTTTAAGTCTACTTCGGCATGATGCACCTATATGTGTTTTTGAAGTATCAGCTCTTGCTGACTCGGAAACCACGTGCAGAAACTGTTTTTGAAGTATCAGCTCTTGCTGACTCGGAAACCACGTGCAGAAACTGTTTTAGAAAATGCTATGACCACTATTGCACGTGATTTTCGTTTTGTTGTTTTTCCCACTTGCACTGAACCTTTAGATAAAGAGTGGGGTGGATTGAGAAAGGGAGGATTGATTAAAGAAGAAATAATATAAGAGCTTGGTATCTGTAAGCCCGTTGTGGGCGTTTTTTTTATAAAGGTTTTTTATAATTTGTAATTGTTTTTGTGTTTTCATATCTTTTTTACATTTATCAAGAGAAAGGTATCCGTCTGTAATAAGTTGTTTTGATGTGGAATTCGGTTTGTGACGTCTTTGTTCTTATATGTGATTAGTGACTGAGGATTGATTGATTGATTGAATGATAGGCCGTAAAACACCATCAATCAACCTTTGTAGGCTATATAAGGCCATCAAGCACGAAAATAACTAGAGCAGTTTAGAGTAAACGCAAATCAAATGTCACGGTGTCCCTAGTCATTTGCCTCTTACGAATCGCGTAGGGAGACGCGCTGGGTCAATTCTTACCCCGAACCCACAGGGTGAGCTTCCCTCGAGACAAGACGAGATGTAGTGAATAGGTGCAAAATTCAAGACGAGATTTGTCGGTGAAAAAAAATTAAACTTCGTTGTTTGTGATGCACAAGATTAACTCCTTTCACCGTAGTACCTCATGCAAAATTCGTTTAAAACTGACGAAGACAATACAATGTGCAGAAAGACTTTTGTATTTTTCCTTACCCTGCCCCCGGCCTTCAGTATATAACAGGATAGACATAATAGATGAATTGAGTGCATTCTAGATTCGTCTGCATCCCTAGTTGCAGAAACCTACCCTCTTCCATACGTTGAGTTAAGTGATTTATTGCAATTATCATCTGCTGTGTGCATTATGTATGTAGTTTGCAGAATTAGGAATGCAAACCGCCGAAAGTCGCAGACTCCTATTTGTTGTTGTTCTCGCCAGCGTCAGAAGACACGTAAAAAGGGGGACATAACTCAATTCGTACCTCGCTCCGCGTATAGCAAAAATAACCGAGTGCGCGGTCTTAGTAATGTGTGGTCTTTGGTCAATAGTTAGTGCCTCTTAAGGCCTTTGCACACGAGGCAATTCCACTCGAGCAATTAACTCTATTGGTTTCCATGCATCGATTCGTGTGCGACGTCGGTTGAAAGCACCTGGAATTCCAAGCTACCGGCACCCGAGTTGCTATTCGTAAAACCCGTTCTAATTTCTGGTACAGTGGCGTGCCACTCTGACTCCAATCACAGAGTATGATGTCAACGTTTACCGCGGAAAATAATGTGTTCAACGGTACTTCGTAATCACGCAGGGTTCAAGAGGTCACTCTGCATGCATAATGTCCGAAAGAGTGGATGGATGGATTCACCACACGGCTGATTCCTTGACGAGGTGTCAGGGGCGGATCTGGGTTTTGAAAGGGGGGGGTGCAAAGTTCTTTTTTTGTTTTGTTTTGTATCTTATCAGCGAAGGCGCGAAGCGCCGAACCGACGGCGCGAAGCGCCGAGCATGCTAGGGGGGTCCGGGGGCATGCCCCCCCGGAATTTTTTTAAAAAAAGGAAGCAAAATGGTGCAATCTCGTGCAATCTGAGCGTGTAAAGTGCTATTTTCAGGCGATACATTTTGCCACTGATGTGGTGGGGGGTGGAGATAGGACCAACTGTCTCTCTCTTGGGAAGCACATGCTCGAAAATGTACAGTGCTAAATAAGTTCGATGTTAATAATAAAGAATCACAATTCACAAATTGGCTGGGGGGGGGGGTGGTGGGTGCAATTACATCACTATATTTATCAACATATTTCTCTTTCCATTTTTTTATTTATGTATTATCATTGTTTATGTATTTTATTTCTTTAATTTATTTAGTTAGTTTTTTGGCTGGGGGTGGAATTACATTTACATTACTATATTTATCAGCATCTCTTTCTCTTTTTTGTTCTGCCGAGGGAGGGGGGGGGGTGCAATTACATTTACTTACTATATTTATCAGCTTCTCTCTTCTTTTTTTAAGCCGAGGAGGGGGGGGGGGTGCAATTATATTTACATTCCAATATTTATCAACATCTCTTTCCCTGAGTCTCTCTCTCATTTTTTTGTCTTTTTGCTTGGGGGGGGGGGGGGTGCAATTACATTTACATTACTACATTATCAACATATCTCTTTTTTTTTCTTTTTTTTTTTTTTTTTTTTTTTTTTGTCCCGCTGGGGGGGGGGGGGGGGGGGGGGGGGGGGGGTGGGGGAGGGGGGGGGGTGGGGGGGGGGGGGAGGTGGGTGGGGCGGGTGGGGGGGGGGGGGGGGGGGGGGGGGGGGGGGGGGGGGGGGGGGCGGGGCGGGGGGGGTGGGGGGGGGGGGGGGGGGGTGGGGGGGGGGGGGGTGGTGGGGTTGGGGGGGGGGGGGGGGGGGGGGGGGGGGGGGGGGGGGGGGGGGGTGGGGGGGGGGGGGGGGGGGGGGGGGGGGGGGGGGGGGGGGGGGGGGGGGGGGGGGGGGGGGGGGGGGGGGGGGGGGGGGGGGTGGGGGGGGTGGGGGGGGGGGGGGGGGGGGGGGGGGGGGGGGGGGGGTGGGGGGGGGGGGGGGGGGGGGGTGGGGGGGTGTGGGGGGGGGGGGCGGGGGCGGGGGGGGGGGGGGGGGTGGGGGGGGGGGGGGGGGTGCAATTGCCCC
>JAWQFJ010032858.1:0-12500 GCA_034096865.1 Theodoxus fluviatilis
CACTACATCCATCTCACAGCAGTTTACTACACCCATCTCACAGTAGACCACTACACCCATCTCACAGTAGTTCACTAGACCCATCTCACAGTGAACCACTGCATCCATCTCACAGTAGACCACTACACCCATCTCACAGTAGTTCACTAGACCCATCTCACAGTGAACCACTGCATCCATCTCACAGCAGTTTACTACACCCATCTCACAGTAGACCACTACACCCATCTCACAGTAGACCACTTCACCCATCTCACAGTAGTCCACTACACCCATCTCACAGTAGTCCACTTCACCCATCTCACAGTAGTCCACTTCACCCATCTCACAGTAGTTCACTTCACCCATCTCACAGTAGTTCACTACACCCATCTCACAGTAGTTCACTACACCCATCTCACAGTAGTTCACTACACCCATCTCACAGTAGTTCACTACACCCATCTCACAGTAGTTCACTACACCCATCTCACAGTAGTTCACTACACCCATCTCACAGTAGTTCACTACACCCATCTCACAGTAGTTCACTACACCCATCTCACAGTAGTTCACTACACCCATCTCACAGTAGTTCACTACACCCATCTCACAGTAGTCCACTACACCCATCTCACAGTAGTCCACTACATCCATCTCACAGCAGTTTACTACACCCATCTCACAGTAGACCACTACACCCATCTCACAGTACTTCACTAGACCCATCTCACAGTGAACCACTGCATCCATCTCACAGTAGACCACTACACCCATCTCACAGTAGTTCACTAGACCCATCTCACAGTGAACCACTGCATCCATCTCACAGTAGACCACTACACCCCTCTCACAGTAGTTCACTAGACCCATCTCACAGTGAACCACTGCATCCATCTCACAGTAGACCACTACACCCATCTCACAGTAGTTCACTAGACCCATCTCACAGTGAACCACTGCATCCATCTCACAGTAGACCACTACACCCATCTCACAGTAGTTCACTAGACCCATCTCACAGTAGTTCACTAGACCCATCTTACAGTAGTCCACTTCACCCATCTCACAGTAGTCCACTACATCCATCTCACAGTAGTCTACTGCACCCATCTCACAGTAGTCCACTGCACCCATCTCACAGTAGACCACTGCACCCATCTCACAGTAGACCACTAGACCCATCTCACAGTACTTCACTAGACCCATCTCACAGTAGTTCACTAGACCCATCTCACAGTAGACCACTGCACCCATCTCACAGTAGTTTACTAGACCCATCTCACAGTAGTCCACTACATCCATCTCACAGTAGTCCACTACATCCATCTCACAGTAAACCACTGCACCCATCTCACAGTAGTTTACTAGACCCATCTCATAGTAGACCACTAGACCCATCTCACAGTAGACCACTACACCCATCTCACAGTAGTCCACTACACCCATCTCACAGTAGACCACTAGACCCATCTCACAGTAGTTCACTAGACCCATCTCACAGTAGACCACTACACCCATCTCACAGTAGTTCACTACACCCATCTCACAGTAGACCACTAGACCCATCTCACAGTAGTTTACTAGACCCATCTCACAGTAGACCACTACACCCATCTCACAGTAGTCCGCTACACCCATCTCACAGTAGACCACTAGACCCATCTCACAGTAGTCCACTACACCCATCTCACAGTAGTCCACTACACCCATCTCACAGTAGTTCACTAGACCCATCTCACAGTAGTCCACTACACCCATCTCACAGTAGTCCACTACACCCATCTCACAGTAGTTCACTACACCCATCTCACAGTAGTTCACTACACCCATCTCACAGTAGTCCACTTCACCCATCTCACAGTAGTCTACTGCACCCATCTCACAGTAGTCCACTACACCCATCTCACAGTAGTCCACTACACCCATCTCACAGTAGTCCACTACACCCATCTCACAGTAGTCCACTTCACCCATCTCACAGTAGTCTACTGCACCCATCTCACAGTAGTCCACTACACCCATCTCACAGTAGTCCACTACATCCATCTCACAGTAGTCCACTTCACCCATCTCACAGTAGTTCACTACACCCATCTCACAGTAGTCCACTACACCCATCTCACAGTAGTCCACTACACCCATCTCACAGTAGACCACTACACCCATCTCACAGTAGTTTACTACACCCATCTCACAGTAGTCCACTATACCCATCTCACAGTAGTTTACTACACCCATCTCACAGTAGTCTACTGCACCCATCTCACAGTAGTTTACTTCACCCATCTCACAGTAGTCTACTGCACCCATCTCACAGTAGTCCACTACACCCATCTCACAGTAGTCCACTTCACCCATCTCACAGTAGTCTACTGCACCCATCTCACAGTAGTCCACTACACCCATCTCACAGTAGTCCACTTCACCCATCTCACAGTAGTCTACTGCACCCATCTCACAGTAGTTTACTACACCCATCTCACAGTAGTCCACTACACCCATCTCACAGTAGTCCACTACACCCATCTCACAGTAGACCACTACACCCATCTCACAGTAGTTTACTACACCCATCTCACAGTAGTCCACTATACCCATCTCACAGTAGTTTACTACACCCATCTCACAGTAGTCTACTGCACCCATCTCACAGTAGTTTACTTCACCCATCTCACAGTAGTCCACTACACCCATCTCACAGTAGTCCACTACACCCATCTCACAGTAGTCCACTACACCCATCTCACAGTAGTCCACTACACCCATCTCACAGTAGTCCACTACACCCATCTCACAGTAGACCACTGCACCCATCTCACAGTAGACCACTACACCCATCTCACAGTAGTTTACTAGACCCATCTCACAGTAGTCTACTAAACCCATCTCACAGTAGTTTACTACACCCATCTCACAGTAGACCACTACACCCATCTCACAGTAGACCACTACACCCATCTCACAGTAGACCAGTAAAGGCACCTATCTCATTTGAATACTGCAGCATCCTTTTGACAAAAAACAACTGCTACATAACTCAGTTTCTTTACCTCTTCTCTTTGTGTAACAAACCAAATGTTCTGATAACTATAAGTTATTTGGCATCGCCATCCTGACTTGTCTCAATAGGAATATGTCAATCTCTGGATAGATGAAATAATGTCACAAATACTCAAGAAGCAAGAATGTATTCCATGTACTGCCATTCAAACGTATCCACAAAGCAGTTATGGAATACCGAAAACCAAACGTATCTCTACACAAACCTCCTCTTTTCTCACTCTAGTGTTCCGTGTGTAGACGGCAGCTAGCCCGAGAGACACTTACCATGGACTACACCAGGAGTAAGCCTACTCACCAGCAGCTGCCTGAACTGGGCGTGGACACTTTTCAGGAGCAATTTCCACAGAAACCGTTGCGGCCCAACACAACCTGTTCACCTTATCGACAGACATAACAGCCTAACAAGCTTAGATGTATTATCACACACATTGTTGGTATATCTGATCATAACTCTCATCAACACCGTTGTGTGCAGTAGCAGATCCAATAGCAGCAGCAGCAGCAGCAGAAGCACCAGCAGCCAGGTAGCGGACAAGAAGACAGCGTGCTGAGCATGTGTACCGGCAGACCTGTGACAGGGATGCCAGGTCAGAGGTTGCAAAGGCAGACTGTGACCATGTCTCCACCACTGTCCTCCACATCTGGTATTGATTCCGCGCCAATTGCACGGCAACATGATTAGGAGGGAATGAACTGGGATAACCCAATACAGCGATATCCATCAGTGCTCCCTGCTAGCCAGTGTGGGCTGCTGCCTCGCCAGTCACGTACAGGACGAGGGGATTATTTTTCCTGGTTCTCAAGAGTCTGCCAGTAAACCACTGAATATGATGCTGTGAGTGGTTGGATACTTCTAGCAAGATTAAGATGGAGACAAAAGTAGTTCCACTAGCCTTCAAAGAATCTACTCTTTAAAACTTCTACAGATGATTTTCCAGAGAGAGAGAGAGAGAGAGAGAGAGAGAGAGGGGGGGGGGGGGAGGGGGGGAGGGGGGGGGGGGGACGGACGAACGGACGGACTGTCCACAATAAATGGAAACTACATACAGAAGAGGCAACGAAAGTAACACCGAGACAAAAGAAAAAAGCCATATCTTCACAACGCTCCTAATTGGTGTTGTTACTCACATAAAGACATGCAAGTATGTCTGAAACCAAATGGTTTCCGTATATATAACTGATATAAAAATCACAAGAAATTATATTTTGCAGGTCTGCAGTGCTCAATTCAAAAGACCAAAAACCAAAAACCAGAAAAAAGTTTCCACTCCGCAATCGAACGCATGACCTTCTGCCACACAAAAAGGAGAAAAGCGTCCAGTCAATAATGATTCTGTTTACTTGTGCAAGGCGCCCTGACAAGACTTTGCGCCCAAACCAAACATCTCCCTCTACATCTGGGTCTGAATCTCTTCTGGATGGCTGAGTGCCCTGACAGAAAATCAACCCCACTGCATGCTCCGCCAGTCATCCTGGGCAGACGTCCCGGGGCAGGCTGGGAGACGTGGCCAGGGGAGGAGAGCTCAAACAGTGCAAGACAGGGAACAATATTGACTTGCCTGTGTGACACGCAGATCCAGCACCGAGCACACAGGAAAGACAGGACGAGACAGAACAAGACTCACTCCCAGCTCCACTAATAGAGTATGCCAGTCAGGCTGTGCCAACAGCTGAACAACGAGAACACTCTTTTCACAATAAGGCGCCCACTATAATGCATAATCATATTCTGGCAGAGGCCTTGTGACCTAGTAAGGCAAAGGTCACAATGCAGAATGCAGTGTTGACTCCTAAAGATCAGTTATTAAATCATAATAATTTCATTCCATCCAAACCATGAGATAACACAGTTCCACGTTGAGAGCAAGTTCTGCCACTGGCATAAGAAAAAAAATTATGTCCTGGGACTCAGCAGATGACCCCTGACTTTGAAATGTTAATACAAAACTCTGCCACTCAAGAATCAAGTTTACACACGAGATTTCCTCCATGAATAACTTCCCGTAGCCATGCAATCAGACTGGGAGGTACGTGTATTCATAGACGGATGTACCTGGAGCCTGACTTGCATACACACACGTATGCTGGGAGCATCAAGTACCAAAAAACTAGCACGGCCAAATAGTGATGTACTAAAATACTGTCATACCCAGAGACTGTCGAACTAAAGTTACAGATTTACCCAGGAAAATGTTTTCAAACGCACAGGATTCGTCTGGTGACAGATGTGTCTAGAATACAGATTTCAGAGTAAAGGTTTCCCATGGAGTGATGTGCGTAAAAGTGATTCATGGCAATATGGCGTGCAAAGGTGGTGTACCCCAGCCACAGATGTTGCATTTTCAAACGTACAGTATGTGGTCAATACTAACATTCTCAAAGACAATCATTTCTCATAGTAATATTTTACCTGGACAGTGGGGAGTCAATAGAGAGATCTGTTAAAAAATAGTTACAGTCTGAAACTGCTGAAGACAGAGAGTGCCTGACTAATATTACCTAAGGACAGGTATTGGCAGAGACTGGCATTTAAAAAACTTTTAAAATCACAACTCGATCCAGAAAACGCTTTTCTCACAGACCCGTGTGTCTGCAATGGCGGTGGTCTTCTCTGCTGATGGGCAGGGACATACTGGCTCACCCTCTCTGTCCATCATCAAACTCGACACAGCTGGGAAACGCATCACAGTGCACGCCTGGCGTGCTCATCCACCCACTTCCCCCACCCTTCCCCACCCCAGCTATTCCCCACGGCCCACGGGAATTTCCCCTTGCAGCACACCGCCTTTCCTCCTGCCGCCCAGGAGACCGACTTGCTCAGGACGGGGATTTCCTGGTTTGAAGGAGGAAACGTGGACCAGCGGCTGGATGGAGTCCTTGAGCATGAGATGCTCACTCTCACACACCCGTGTGCAAGCAAGCACGTGTTGAACAGGTGAACACACGCTCACGCACGCTCACGCAACCACTGCTTTATACCAACACATGCACGTGCACGCCGATGAACGGACACCATGTAAATATTTGCACAAACACACACATGCAGGCACGCGCACACATTTAAGCACACGCATGTGAGCAGAATCTCTCTCTCTCTCTCTTTCGCTCTCTCACTGTCTGTCTGTCTGTCTGTCTGTCTGTCTGTCTGTCTGTCTGTCTGTCTGTCTGTCTGTCTCTCTCTCTCTCTCTCTCTCTCTCTCTCTCTCTCTCTCTCTCTCTCTCTCTCTCTCTCTCTCGTTTATGGGCCGATGGTCTGACGAATGAAGTGTCCGTGTCAAAGTGTCTCTCTATCTCTTCACACATACACACACACACACACACACACACACACACACACACACACACACACACACACACACACACACACACACACACACACAATCTCTGCTTCTCGGTTTCTCCTACTACGGGAACGCTATATACAACCCATTCTGGGTCTGGTCGAAACAGTAACCCGACGCTGGACACTGCAGAAGGTCTAACAAGCACACAAACCTGCGCGGGATCGCACACGTGTTCGACGCTCACACGCAGCTGTCAATAACCACGACGAGGGCGTGCGCTTGATCGAAGCCAAAGTGCAGACCACGACGCGCGAGTCCATTTCTAAAATCCCCCACGGCTCTCGACTTCGATCAAGGCGACCAAACTCCATTCCGAGTGCTGGCAAGCTGGCTGGGCGAGTGCCCGCCCCACGCGGCAGTGATGGAGCTAACGCAAGCATCACGCCTGCAATCTGCTCCCACTGCCCTCCGCGCTTAAGACCTCTTCGCATCCAGTTGAACCCGGGGAGAGTCGCGGATTGGAGGTCAAACGAGGCGGCCTTCAGATCAAAGAGACACACATACACGCCAGCGCTCGTGCGTCCGCGCCTGCGACAAACATCATCTCGGGCCCAGGCGGCTCGTCCCCGCCACAGGACGGCTGCGACATCATGCTAATGCGCTGCCAATACACACGCACACGTCAAGCCACCATTCAAACGATCAGGCAGGCAGGCAGGCAGGCAGGCAGGCAGGCAGGCAGGCAGGCAGGGAGTGCAGGCAGGCAGGCAGGCAGGCAGGCAGGCAGGGAGTGCAGGCAGGCAGGCAGGGAGTGCAGGCAGGCAGGCAGGGAGTGCAGGCAGGCAGGCAGGCAGGCAGGCAGGCAGGCAGGCAGGCAGGGAGTGCAGGGAGTGCAGGGAGTGCAGGGAGTGCAGGGAGTGCAGGCAGGCAGGCAGGCAGGCAGGCAGGTAGGCAGGCAGGCAGGCAGGCAGGCAGGCAGGCAGGCAGGCAGGCAGGCAGGGAGTGCAGGCAGGCAGGCAGGCAGGGAGTGCAGGCAGGCAGGCAGGCAGGCAGGCAGGCAGGCAGGCAGGCAGGCAGGCAGGCAGTGCAGGGAGTGCAGGGAGTGCAGGGAGTGCAGGCAGGCAGGCAGGCAGGTAGGCAGGCAGGCAGGCAGGCAGGCAGGCAGGCAGGCAGGCAGGCAGGCAGGCAGGCAGGCAGGCAGTGCAGGGACAGAGAAGAGTCGATCAGAGGACAAGAAAAGGATGCAGGGCTTACCTAGAACCAGAGCATTCTCCTCCGTTGACGACGACACACTGGGCTAGCTGGCCCCACCTGAACACACAGACAGCCAGTCTCCGTCTGTCTCTCTCTCCTCTACCCTGCCTGTCTCTACAGGCGCATCCTGACAGGGGAAGGAAGGAGGGAGGGAGAGGCGATCACAAAGCAACTCGGGCAGCTGCCACGCTCTGCCACCCGGCTCTCTCCGCCCCCCAGCTCTTGGAACCGTCACGCCTTTGGCTCCCACGGCAGTTCACGCCACAGCAGCACCTCATTCCCATAGTGTTTGGAAGTCTGCCCAACGCGCAACGTCGTCTCCGAACGAATGCTTGGACGGAGGGTGTGCGTGTGTGTGTGTGATCACAGACAGGTTATGATATATCCCGCCCGCAGCCTGACTGGAGCGCTTGAGAGAGATGGAGAGAACGAGAGATTCAGAGGGACAGAAAAGATCGATACGTGGAAACGAGTGTTACGGCCAAATAGAATGGGATAACTGGAGAGGAGGGCAGAAGCGGAGGGGGAAGGGGGGCCGTGGTTCACTGCGAGGGGGAGCACGGACTTAACGAGAGGAGTGCGCCGGAAGTAATTGCAAGGGGCAAGGTCAGAGCCGGGTAAGGGGGCGGGTCTCTCCTCCCTGTCAGACCAGACACGTGCGAGTGCGTGCGTGCGCGCACACGACACGCTTCACCAGCATGGGGGTCACACACGCGGGCTGAGACGCGATTGCCGTCACGCTGGCTGCACATTCGGAGTCAGGGCTCGGCGCGCGAGCCAGCTGTTGTCCGAAATACGGGCTGACACCTTCCCACGCCGCGTCCAACACAACGCATCCGGGCGAACACACGCCAAACGCGCACACACTGGCACGGAGAGCAAAGACGAGTGGCGTGAGCCCAATGAGTCCAGAACAGAGGTTGAACGTGGGGGTCGAGGGTACGGAGTTCAGAGCAACGGAAAAACAACAGACGTCTCGACTTCAACAAAACACGACGGCGACGACGAAAGATGGCGATCCGTTATCCGACAGCGGATACCTCTCCAAATGGACTCCGCACCAGGACCTCGGCCACTGCGGCCACTACTTCCGCCACGAGGATGCTGCAGCTCCCTGAAGCACAAAACGTCTGATGGATGGCCAGCCAGTGGCAGGCTGAATCGCTCTCCCAGGAACTGCTCCAGTCGCCACCCAGAAGTTACGGCGAGGCCTACGCTGCGGCACGTTGCCGACTACGGCCGTACCTCCGCCTGTAGGTAAGGCGACCAGTGTTCAGGGTTAAGTGCGTGCGTATGCGTCCGTGTGCACAGGTCAGCTAGAAATCACATCAATGAGAGAGAAATAAAGTTTTCCCGGACTGGTACGACTGTCAGTGGCTAACGGTGCCTCGCAGCAGCCACGAACGACCGGCGTCAGCGCCAAATCAGAGCGATGGCAGGACGTGCGACATCTCGTCATGAGACGGCCCACGTCGTCATCCAACTCCCGATTCGCTCAGACAACGCCGCTGCTGCAAACACTGAATCGCAGAACACTCCGAACGAAGCTACAGGCGTGTCTTTGATCAGTCACGGGTGGACAGCCCACGCAGAGAGTGAAGCGAGACTGGAGGCAGCGCGAGCGCGGGTGACACCTGAAGACAGCTGGGGGGAAGCAGGCAAGGGAAGACACGAGGCTTGTTGTCCCCCAGATCTTGACTGGGCACGAGCCTCCTCACACTCCACCCATGGCCTCTCCAGGAGGAGGGCCGGTCCACTCCAGTCCGAGCATACCGCAGTGACGAGGGCAACTCCCGAGCCAGGAACAGAATGCAGTGCCACGGCGCCCCTCTGCACTCTTACCGGTAGCAGTCCTCAACGGAAGGGACACAGGGTGGGGGTGGGTTGAGGAGCAGGTGGCAACCGGGTGGTGATCGGGAGGGGATGGAAACGGGGTGGATGGGTGGATGGAAACTGGGACAAGGGATGGGAGAGATGAGGTCTCTAAGTGACCGGTCCGCCCTACTCAGGACCCTGGTCAGCCGACTGACCCCTGGGCACTCAGGTCCAGTTTGGGTCAAGCGATCTCCAGTCCTCACTGTTAGCTCCTGACAGCCCTGGCGTCCTCGCCTCCACAACACGATGGAATCCGGTGCCCTTCTCTCTCTCCTGCCGTCTGTGAGTCCGTCTATCTGCGAGGAACGACTGCCTGCCAGTCTTGGAGGATGCGCTGCCAGGCTGCGTGGAACCAGCAAGCTCACAGGAGTAGGGGTCGCACTCCGGCGGTGAGCAGCGGCGTGGCGCGAGAAAATAGAGTGAGAGGCAGGGAGGCAGAGGGGGGAGGCTTGCAGTGTGCGCCGGCGGCCGTTGCCCGCGAATCTATCGTGCTACACAGCTTTTTCCAATAGCTACTCCACCCTAGCCGGCCTGCCTGCCCGACCGCCCGCACTAGTAGCGTAGGCTTTCCTGGCCTCGACGTCGGCACCGCACATGCTCTCTCCGTCAGTCGGTTTCACTCGCTGCCTGCCTGCCTGCCAGGCCCGCTCTCTGTCTCCCCAAGACGACCACTACCGCTGCTTCCAGCAGGCGGCGAACCCAACCAGCAGGCAGCCGGTCGTTCAGTGGCCGCCAGGACGGAGGCAGCGACAGAGATAGCGGGTGAACGTGTGTTTCTTGTCTCCGGCTGGTCTCGCCACAATGGCTGTCGTCGATACACGTACAAATATAACTCGCGTCTCTCCGGCTGGCTCTCTCTAGGCTTCAGGAGCCGGTGCAGCCCGTCTCTCCTCTTCACCATCTGCCTGCCTGCCTGTCCGCTTGTCTGTCTGTCTCTCTCTCTCTCTCTCTCTCTCTCTCTCTCTCTCTCTCTCTCTCTCTCTCTCGGTCTATCTCCCTGCCTGCCTGCCTTTCTGCCTGCCTGTCTGCCTGCCTCACTGGGCTGGTGGTTGAAAGGCCTGCAGGCATGCACACACCACGTAGACGGACGGGCAAGCGCACCCAAGCCGGCATCCACGGTTTGGCAGCCAACTTTCCATCAGCTCGGGTACCTCCGCCGCTGCCAGTGGAAATAAATAAGGCGGCCTCAGCACTCAGGTGGACACTTCTCCTAGGACAGCCGCACCGATGGCCAGAACTGATAAGCGCCGCTGTCCAAAACACAACGCGAAAGCCCACCTGTCTGACAACTCAACATCTTTCCCCTACCCCCTGCCTCCTTCGCCCCCACCCCCACCCCTCGCCCCCCACCCCCCCCCCCCCCCCCGCCCCCGCCTAGCGCCATCAGCAGGTCTTGTCAGCCTCCACGCTTCCATGCATACCTCTGCCGATGCTGTCCTCACTCCAAGGCGCATCGTGGAAGAGGACTTGGGCGGAGTGGGGGAATGAGAAAAATTGAGTAGAAATGAGTTTGGAGGGTCAGAGGTTGTGAGATCAAGGCAAAGAACACGGAGAAATGGTTGCAGTGATGAAGGGGGGTGGGGGAAGGAAATGCAAACAGAGAAGCAGTAATGAGTGGGAAGAGGGGAAGTGTGGTCCAAAGGGAGGGCAGAAGAGAGGTGGTGGGGTGGTGGTGGGGTGGTGAAGGGTTGGAAGGGTGACGTACAGCAATGCAAGAGAGGGCGCGATATAATGACTGCATCAACAAACACACCGCAGTCAACAAGGCAGACCACTGTGACGACGTCGGGCGAGGGGGGCGCGAGACGGATCACTGGACAGCGCGGGGTTAGACGCCGAGGTGTAGGGAGGTGCTAGATCAATAAGCATCACATAATCCTATGACGCATCTCCTCTGTGGTCCTACGGGAGAAATGAGGGGGCGTGAGAAGGGAGGGGAGGGGAGGTGGGGAGGAGGAAGGGGAGGGGATAGATGAGAGAAGGGAGGAATACGGAGAGAGAAGGCGGAGGAGGGAAAGCAGAAAGGGGTGTTATTGGCGGAGGGGGAAGGGGAAAATGGGGGAATAGGGGGAAATGGAAGAAATGCAATGAGAGAGAGAGAGAGAGAGAGAGAGAGAGAGAGAGAGAGAGAGAGAGAGAGAGAGAGAGAGACAGAGACAGAGACAGAGAGACAGAGACAGAGAGAGAGAGAGAGACAGAGACAGAGAGTGGAGGGAGGGGAGGTGTGCTGCCCTTCAGCCCGAGCACACAACACTACACAACACTAAACGGTGACGCTGTACATCAGTTTGTCGAATGTCTGAAGTGAATGTCTGACTCTTATGTTATTAAGTTTATTAAGTTGTGCTTGAGGTGATTGACTGTTATTGCATATTGTAATGGTTGTGTATGTATGCGCCTTGAGCATGTCTTAACTCATTGGTAAGGTGCTTTATAAATCCACACATTATTATTATTATTATTATTATTATTATTATTACACAACTCTACACAACTCTCGCACTTTGACAGCTGCAACGAGCTGCCTCCTCTCATCCCCCCCCCCCCTCCTCCCCCCGCTCGTGTGGGCAGCCGTGACCCGCGTGCTGGTGATAGGATTAGAGGAAATCTCTGCAACCCACACCACTCCAGACAGGCTCGCACGGCCTTCATAACTCGCCACCGCTTCCGCGAGCCGTACATGCGTTCCAAGCTATTGGCGCTGCCGACATGAAGCGGAAATAGGAAGCGCCGCTTTGAGGAGGAAGAAGAAGGAAAAAATTGAGCAGCACGGCGGATTGGGAGGAGATAAAAAATAAAGGGGGTTCAAGCTAGAGAGACAGAATGGGAGAGGGAATGGGAGAGGAAGGGAAAATAGGGAGAGGGGGGTGAGGGCAAATTAGACAAGTTTTCACACGCAAACTCCGTGCCCAGTTCTTGGTGTGGTAATGACGATGGGGGCAGGCGGTTTGAACACCCAGGGAACCTTCTATCCTCCAGTAGCAATCCCGTCCGTCAGACATCATGTCCCTGCCTTCCATCACCGCCCACAGCAGGGGCAGA
>JAWQFJ010032859.1:0-27967 GCA_034096865.1 Theodoxus fluviatilis
GTCTTCCTCCCTTACCTGTTTAGCCTTTTAAGCAATTTCCAAAAACCCCTGGGGCGAGGCAGGCAATTTTGATGCATCTGGCGAAATTCTCGAGACCATGTGTCGGACGTCATTCACAAACACGTGACGTCTGCATTTGTTCCCTGAGGGACATTGGTTCTATACGGAGAATTAATTAGCTGATAGCATAGATAGATTATGTCCTCCAGATCGTTTCTTAGGCCCGCCGAGGCGCTTTATATGATCTTTTGATCAGTATATGGTACTCTCTCTCTGTCTCTACTCCTGTCTACTCTCTTCCTACACCTATGCTCTCTTCTCCCTCTCTCTTCACCCACTCCTCACTGCTCTCGTCTAACCCTCCTCTATGTCCTCTCTCGTCCCTCCCTTCGGCTTAATCCATTCTTTCCTCTCCGCCCTCCGTCTTTAATGATTGATCTATACCCGTAGACTGCAACTTGTGCTTCTCCCGCTTCCACTCCCTCTCTCTCTCTCCAGTGACTCCAACTGTAGTCTTTGAACATCATTAGTTGTCACAATCTGTTTGTTGACTAGGGCCGCAGCTCTCCCTCCCTACCTCCCGCGTCTCGAATGATGCTAGCGATCATACTCGTTCAGACTCCTCTGAGCCCCACTCAACCAGCTCCCTCTGCCGTAAAGCGCAAGAGACAAGAAATTATATCACTGTGCATGGTGAACTCCTCTGTCTCTAAGTCAACCTTGGACGTCCCAACCCAGCCAGAAATTATGGGTCAACCACTTTCCTACACAGTTTTTCTAAGGAAACCACAGACATCTCCCTTAGATTTGCGCATCTAAGTACACTTAGTATAAGGGTGATTAAGAGTCTACCCCTGTTGGCCCGTAAATGTTTTCCTTCTTTTTTTCCAGCCTCTGGTTTTAAGACGACGTGTTGTTACTGGTAGGATGCTAACTTTCTGCAGTAACTGGCACACAACTTATGTGGTGCAACTTGCAAAGAGAGATCGTATGTATTCACTGCCCACACGGTCCTACAAGGAGCAGTTCGTACAAGTTGAAGTCCGTATATTCAGGTACCACCCCCCATATTTTCCGTCCTTGCCTCTTCACTCATTTTCAAATAGTACAGGTTACTAATCAGCCTGCACCAGTCGGTTCGTGTGGCCTAGTGGGGCAGGGAATCGAATAAACTACAACTTACCTGAAATAGACTTGAGTATCCTAAAATGTACCATCAGACCACCTCAAAGTGTTGCAGAACTATTCATCCATTTTTCACTCATTACAACATCTGTGTTGGTTGCCGGAGTTACAAAACCCTATATTCCCTGCATCCCTATATTACGAGTTGTGGTTAATCGGGGCACCCGCCTGATATCTGACCTATCGCACGAATTGTGTGTATCGTTCATATCCTGATGTCTAAATCTTGTATGCTGGCTTCGCGGATCAACTCTTACGCCTACAGACGACCAGCCGTTACAGGATATACTCTCGCCCCCCTGCGAGGCCAGCGCGGAAGATTTACCCGACGTCAGACCAATCAAATACTCTGCATTAATTACCTACAACTCTTAATGCATACTCTAATGCGAGTTCTTTCGCAAATTCTATTTCAATCTTTGTTCCGATATTGCCACTCACGGTAAGATAGCAGGATATTTTCACAATCCGGCGGTCATCGCTTACTGCATGTGCCCGCGTTTGTGTCACGTGAGAGTGTGACCCTAGTTTCCGTTGCTTACTTCGCCTCTGATACGTATGGTCCAAGTAGTTTGATGTGTACTTCAGTCCCGTCTGCTCGACCCGCTGCCAAGACTATGCGCGAAATGGTAATGAAGTAATGATTTCATCAATTTTTTCAGGATTAAATACAAATTTATATCAAAACTACCCGTTCAATAATCGAGTCCCAGTAATGCCAGTAGTAACACAGAGGTCCCCCAAGCGGTCAAAAATTGTGTTGAAGGATTGCAAAGTCAGAAAAGTTACATCATGTTGCAGGTTTCTAACACCACCCTATCAGATGCATCTTGCAAACTGTTTGATAAAGGAGCCTATTTACACAGCGCTATAAAAAGCATAGCCAAGTTTACGCACAGACCCCTCGTTGTCCAACAGGATCTATCTGTACCTCGTTCTGGTCCCACGAAGTTCTTGGTGGCAGAACGTTAATTAGGTCAATATTGCGGTTTTCACACTGCAACCTTACGCGACTGCGTACAATTTTATTTACTTTCAAATCAGAAAGTAGCTTTACATTTGTGTGCCTCTGAACCACCTATAACGTGCTACTCACAGTCGTCGCACGTTTCTAACAATAAGAACTTACAGAAAACCCTCAGCAACAATATTATCTTTTTATCCATAAATAAAAACGGATCACTTCATGTAACACACACTTTCATGAAACACAAACAAAACAGAATGAAATATATGATTTTGGTTTATAACCAGGTGTCATTGTCCACTAACGGGTGGTCCGAACTTTGTCTAAGTCTCCATGGCTGCGTGTTGGTAGAGCATTGGTCGACTCGTTCACGTCATCATGTACAAGGTTCGAACTTCTGCGCTGAAAACTTTTAGTTTTCTTCTCCTATTTTGCCGAGACTCGGTTGTGGGTTCTCAACCCGACATGGGTGTTTTGTGTTTGTATGTGTGTTTTTGCCCCATCCTTTTTGCTCGAGATGGGGTTTTTGTCGGAGTGAACCCGCATCTCTTATATCTTTGTTTTTTAAATAGTCCAAAAACACTCTGGAGGTTCAGGCAAGCCTGGTTTTTAATCTGAATTTACCATGAATTTACCCCTGAGTGGCCGTGTGAGCGCACGGCGCTGCCTGGGAGGATGTTACTTAGAACGATCTTTAACCCCCCCTATCTGGTCTTCCATTTCAGCCCTGCTTCCTAGGCGAAATTGCTTGCAAACTGCCTTTTGTCGGTTTCCGCATTCCAACAATGGCGTTTTGGCTAGAGCGTTCTCACTCCGGTCACTGTACACAGCAGCACTCCGTACTGACGAGCAAAAGAAGTTCCTTCCGCATTCAAAGCGTGAATCTGTCACTTGTTTCAAAAGTTTAGCCACTATTGAACCTCTTCACTGGTAGCATAGGGTCGTGTTCTGCCTGGAGTGACGAACCAGTGTTGCGGGGGCACCTTATGCTATACCTTTTCATAGTGAACTTGCATGGCAGACGGACATAAAGACGACCTCTCGGTCTCTCCTCTCTTCCAAGTGACTTTGTAGATGTGCAATAGCGACGGCACAGTCTCTCCTCCTCAAATATCGATGGAGTCCCACAAAGGCCCTCTTACAAAATCTTTGTGCTCTACGCTGCATTCTCTCATAGGGTACTGGATGTCTTTATCAGATACGGAATCCATGCTTGGTACAGTATCTAAGTGCGAAAGTCACGAGGGAACACAACAAATTTGATCTAAAGGTGGCAAACACACCCTCCTACGTTCTGTCGTACACAGTTCTCTTCAGAAACCCGGACCAAGTGCCCTGTTAAGCCTTCTTTTGTGCATGGTTCGCACACTGCTATCTCACAGACATTGGACGTGGCAGGTTAACCACTCCTAGGTCTCTCATCCTCCCTCACATCCTTCAAGATCCTGTCCCACCAGTGTGTACACTTTGTGTGCGGTTCTTTATGACCGCCTGCTGTGCATAGGTGTTTTTACATAATCCTATCAGCAGTTAAAATACCGCCTATGGAGCCATGTCACCTATCACAATCTTTTGGCCACGGTCAAATCATGCTGTCTAGCACTCTGTCGTCTTCCAGCAGAGTCTGACAGCTAGCCCCGTCTTCACACCCGATATCAATCTAGCTCTGCTCATCACAGGCAAATTTCAAAATATGGTCTTAGTCCAGCAATGCCACCTTCTGCCAAGATCTCCATTGACTTATAACTCTCCTAACTCTTGACTCTACACGTTGGATATTAATGTTCATGGGATCACCACGCAACGCGGGAGAACTTTCTCGCGCTTGGTGACTTCCATATGCTACTTGGTCAACCCCTGTCTCCCTCAGCTATCAGGTCGAACCACGACTATTGACCTGTTCACACAGCCACTCCCTCCACCCACCCACGAATTCGCCGTACTGTCTTTTTTCGCCCAGCACAAACCTTCCCCACTAGCTACTCAACCTCCCACCCTGTAAAACCACGTTCCCACACAACTGCCCAGGGCCTCCAGGCCTTGTCATCATCAGTGCTGCCATGAGGCTAATGTTATCCGAACGCACCTTTTAGCGTAGTCACAAGTACACAAAACCAACATTTCACGTCCCTCCTCTTACTTCATCAAGCATGCGCGTAACCTTCTGCACAGAAGCACAGTACAGGTCCGTCCAGGGAAGACGTTCACCCTTTAGAATTACAACCCCACTGTTGCACCTCGTCCCTTTTAGTCAGCCCTGAACTTTTTTACAAAAGTTGAGGTGTTGAGCGCAGCTACTGGATTAAGTGTACTTCACTAACACTTACCCTTGAATCTTCGACGCGGTCCCTGTTTAAGTTTCTGTTCTATATTGCTATAATCCGGTGTAGATTGTTAACATAGTGTCAGACCAATTGTATATCAGGCTGATACTTTATTTATATGTTGCTTTTGTCATTGATTCATCCCTTTGTCAACGAGTCTATGGCCTCGACAAATAAAGTGTGAAGGTGACTTTCATTCACTTGCCCACTCGCTCACTTACTCGCTCACTCACTCGCTCGCTCACTCGCTCACTCACATGCACAGAGACATAGATGTCAAGGTTTAATGGAGTTTCTGTATGTTTATTAGAATTAATAAATACATGCAGTCATGACACGTGTTTCACTTACTGACACTTCAAGATGACGAGCAAGATGCGACATAAGCATATCACAGTCTCGATCGTAATGCTGCATTTACGTAATACTGGACCCAAAATCAGTGAGAATAAAATCAGCTACTGGTGAAATTGTGCATGGTTTTTCTGACATTCATGCTGAAAGATCTTTTATTCGACAGTCAAGTTGGCCTACTGTTTTCGTTCTAAAAAAAGGTATCAGAATTTGAGTCAAGATTTGAGTCTACCGAGAGAGAGATACATGCACAATGACACTACTGGTAAAACGTTCTCATCTGGAGAAAATGGATATATCAACCAATGAGGTCGCACCCACACAGGAGTTAAAGATACACCAACAAGCATTCACTCAGGAAGATATGTACACAGAAAATTACAGCTGCTTCTCTACCGAGAAACCTGTCGAATCGGGACAGTCCACACGGAAGGTTGGCAAGGACACCAGGGCGAAGCTCTACCAAGCTGCTCCAGGGAGGGCTTCGAGAAGGGTGGACGACGGCTTGCCTACAGGAAGGCCTGTCTACAGGAAGGCCTGTCTACAGGAAGGCCTGTCTACAGGAAGGCCTGGCTAGTCCTTCTTGCCACGTCCACGGCTGGAGCTGCGGCTCCTGCTCCGGCTTCCCTTGCGACCGTGTCCCTGTCCTGGGTGGGAGCCCTTCCGTCCCCGCCCGCGGCCAGCTGCAACGTCCACAGAGCATCAGTGTGAGCGCCAGAAACCACAGATGAAAGAGAGAAGGAGATATGCAGTGTGAGCCCCAGAAACCAAAGATGAAAGAGAGAAGGAGATATGCAGTGTAAGCGCCAGAAACCACAGATGAAGAGAGAAGGAGATATGCAGTGTGAGCGCCAGAAACCAAAGATGAAAGAGAGAAGGAGATATGCAGTGTGAGCGCCAGAAACCACAGATGAAAGAGAGAAGGAGATATGCAGTGTGAGCGCCAGAAACCAAAGATGAAAGAGAGAAGGAGATATGCAGTGTGAGCGCCAGAAACCAAAGATGAAAGAGAGAAGGAGATATGCAGTGTGAGCGCCAGAAACCAAAGATGAAAGAGAGAAGGAGATATGCAGTGTGAGCGCCAAAGATGAAAGAGAGAAGGAGATATGCAGTGTGAGCGCCAGAAACCAAAGATGAAAGAGAGAAGGAGATATGCAGTGTGAGCGCCAGAAACCACAGATGAAAGAGAGAAGGAGATATGCAGTGTGAGCGCCAGAAACCAAAGATGAAAGAGAGAAGGAGATATGCAGTGTGAGCGCCAGAAACCAAAGATGAAAGAGAGAAGGAGATATGCAGTGTGAGCGCCAGAAACCAAGATGAAAGAGAGAAGGAGATATGCAGTGTGAGCGCCAGAAACCACAGATGAAAGAGAGAAGGAGATATGCAGTGTGAGCGCCAGAAACCACAGATGAAAGAGAGAAGGAGATATGCAGTGTGAGCGCCAGAAACCAAAGATGAAAGAGAGAAGGAGATATGCAGTGTGAGCGCCAGAAACCACAGATGAAAGAGAGAAGGAGATATGCAGTGTGAGCGCCAGAAACCACAGATGAAAGAGAGAAGGAGATATGCAGTGTGAGCGCCAGAAACCAAGATGAAAGAGAGAAGGAGATATGCAGTGTGAGCGCCAGAAACCACAGATGAAAGAGAGAAGGAGATATGCAGTGTGAGCGCCAAAGATGAAAGAGAGAAGGAGATATGCAGTGTGAGCGCCAGAAACCACAGATGAAAGAGAGAAGGAGATATGCAGTGTGAGCGCCAGAAACCAAAGATGAAAGAGAGAAGGAGATATGCAGTGTGAGCGCCAGAAACCAAGATGAAAGTGAGGAGGAGATATGCAGTGCGAGCGCCACGAACCCAAGATGAAAGAGAGAAGGAGATATGCAGTGTGAGCGCCAGAAACCACAGATGAAAGAGAGAAGGAGATATGCAGTGTGAGCGCCAGAAACCAAAGATGAAAGAGAGAAGGAGATATGCAGTGTGAGCGCCAAAGATGAAAGAGAGAAGGAGATATGCAGTGTGAGCGCCAGAAACCAAAGATGAAAGAGAGAAGGAGATATGCAGTGTGAGCGCCAGAAACTAAAGATGAAAGAGAGAAGGAGATATGCAGTGTGAGCGCCAGAAACCAAGATGAAAGAGAGAAGGAGATATGCAGTGTGAGCGCCAGAAACAAAGATGAAAGAGAGAAGGAGATATGCAGTGTGAGCGCCAGAAACCACAGATGAAAGAGAGAAGGAGATATGCAGTGTGAGCGCCAGAAACCAAAGATGAAAGAGAGAAGGAGATATGCAGTGTGAGCGCCAGAAACCACAGATGAAAGAGAGAAGGAGATATGCAGTGTGAGCGCCAGAAACCAAAGATGAAAGAGAGAAGGAGATATGCAGTGTGAGCGCCAGAAACCAAAATGAAAGAGAGAAGGAGATATGCAGTGTGAGCGCCAGAAACCAAAGATGAAAGAGAGAAGGAGATATGCAGTGTGAGCGCCAGAAACCACAGATGATAGAGAGAAGGAGATATGCAGTGTGAGCGCCAGAAACCACAGATGAAAGAGAGAAGGAGATATGCAGTGTGAGCGCCAGAAACCAAAGATGAAAGAGAGAAGGAGATATGCAGTGTGAGCGCCAGAAACCACAGATGAAAGAGAGAAGGAGATATGCAGTGTGAGCGCCAGAAACCACAGATGAAAGAGAGAAGGAGATATGCAGTGTGAGCGCCAGAAACCAAGATGAAAGAGAGAAGGAGATATGCAGTGTGAGCGCCAGAACCAAGATGAAAGAGAGAAGGAGATATGCAGTGTGAGCGCCAGAAACCACAGATGAAAGAGAGAAGGAGATATGCAGTGTGAGCGCCAGAAACCACAGATGAAAGAGAGAAGGAGATATGCAGTGTGAGCGCCAGAAACCACAGATGAAAGAGAGAAGGAGATATGCAGTGTGAGCGCCAAAGATGAAAGAGAGAAGGAGATATGCAGTGTGAGCGCCGAACCAAGATGAAAGAGAGAAGGAGATATGCAGTGTGAGCGCCAGAAACCACAGATGAAAGAGAGAAGGAGATATGCAGTGTGAGCGCCAGAAACCAAGATGAAAGAGAGAAGGAGATATGCAGTGTGAGCGCCAGAAACCACAGATGAAAGAGAGAAGGAGATATGCAGTGTGAGCGCCAGAAACCACAGATGAAAGAGAGAAGGAGATATGCAGTGTGAGCGCCAGAGACCACAGATGAAAGAGAGAAGGAGATATGCAGTGTGAGCGCCAAAGATGAAAGAGAGAAGGAGATATGCAGTGTGAGCGCCAGAAACCACAGATGAAAGAGAGAAGGAGATATGCAGTGTGAGCGCCAGAAACCACAGATGAAAGAGAGAAGGAGATATGCAGTGTGAGCGCCAGAAGACCACAGATGAAAGAGAGAAGGAGATATGCAGTGTGAGCGCCAAAGATGAAAGAGAGAAGGAGATATGCAGTGTGAGCGCCAGAAACCAAAGATGAAAGAGAGAAGGAGATATGCAGTGTGAGCGCCAGAAACCAAGATGAAAGAGAGAAGGAGATATGCAGTGTGAGCGCCAGAAACCAAGATGAAAGAGAGAAGGAGATATGCAGTGTGAGCGCCAGAAACCAAGATGAAAGAGAGAAGGTGTTATGCTGTGTGTGCGCCTGAAACCAATGATGAAAGAGAGAAGGAGATATGCAGTGTGAGCGCCAAAGATGAAAGAGAGAAGGAGATATGCAGTGTGAGCGCCAAAAGATGAAAGACAGAAGGAGATATGCAGTGTGAGCGCCAAAAACCTAAGATGAAAGAGAGAAGGAGATATGCAGTGTGAGCGCCAGAACAGATGAAAGAGAGAAGGAGATATGCAGTGTGAGCGCAAGAGAACACAGATGAAAGAGAGAAGGAGATATGCAGTGTGAGCGCCAAAGATGAAAGAGAGAAGGAGATATGCAGTGTGAGCGCCAAAGATGAAAGAGAGAAGGAGATATGCAGTGTGAGCGCCAGAAACCAAAATGAAAGAGAGAAGGAGATATGCAGTGTGAGCGCCAGAAACCAAAGATGAAAGAGAGAAGGAGATATGCAGTGTGAGCGCCAGAACCAAAGATGAAAGAGAGAAGGAGATATGCAGTGTGAGCGCCAGAAACCAACGATAAAAGAGAGAAGGAGCTATGCAGTGTGAGCGCCAGAAACCAAGATGAAAGAGAGAAGGAGATATGCAGTGTGAGCGCCAGAAACCAAGATGAAAGAGAGAAGGAGATATGCAGTGTGAGCGCCAGAACCAAGATGAAAGAGAGAAGGAGATATGCAGTGTGAGCGCCAGAAACCAAGATGAAAGAGAGAAGGAGATATGCAGTGTGAGCGCCAGAAACCACAGATGAAAGAGAGAAGGAGATATGCAGTGTGAGCGCCAGAAACCAAGATGAAAGAGAGAAGGAGATATGCAGTGTGAGCGCCAGAACCAAGATGAAAGAGAGAAGGAGATATGCAGTGTGAGCGCCAGAAACCAAGATGAAAGAGAGAAGGAGATATGCAGTGTGAGCGCCAAACCAAGATGAAAGAGAGAAGGAGATATGCAGTGTGAGCGCCAGAAACCACAGATGAAAGAGAGAAGGAGATATGCAGTGTGAGCGCCAGAAACCAAAATGAAAGAGAGAAGGAGATATGCAGTGTGAGCGCCAGTGAAAGATGAAAGAGAGAAGGAGATATGCAGTGTGAGCGCCAAAGATGAAAGAGAGAAGGAGATATGCAGTGTGAGCGCCAAAGATGAAAGAGAGAAGGAGATATGCAGTGTGAGCGCCAGAAACCAAGATGAAAGAGAGAAGGAGATATGCAGTGTGAGCGCCAGAACCAAGATGAAAGAGAGAAGGAGATATGCAGTGTGAGCGCCGAACCAGATGAAAGAGAGAAGGAGATATGCAGTGTGAGCGCCAGAACCACAGATGAAGAGAGAAGGAGATATGCAGTGTGAGCGCCAGAAACCACAGATGAAAGAGAGAAGGAGATATGCAGTGTGAGCGCCAGAAACCACAGATGAAAGAGAGAAGGAGATATGCAGTGTGAGCGCCAGAAACCACAGATGAAAGAGAGAAGGAGATATGCAGTGTGAGCGCCAGAAACCAAAGATGAAAGAGAGAAGGAGATATGCAGTGTGAGCGCCAGAAACCACAGATGAAAGAGAGAAGGAGATATGCAGTGTGAGCGCCAGAAACCACAGATGAAAGAGAGAAGGAGATATGCAGTGTGAGCGCGACAATGATGAAAGATAGAAGTAGATATGCAGTGTGAGCGCCAGAAACCAAGATGAAAGAGAGAAGGAGATATGCAGTGTGAGCGCCAGAAACCACAGATGAAAGAGAGAAGGAGATATGCAGTGTGAGCGCCAGAAACCACAGATGAAAGAGAGAAGGAGATATGCAGTGTGAGCGCCAATGATGAAAGAGAGAAGGAGATATGCAGTGTGAGCGCCAAAGATGAAAGAGAGAAGGAGATATGCAGTGTGAGCGCCAGAAACCACAGATGAAAGAGAGAAGGAGATATGCAGTGTGAGCGCCAGAAACCAAAGATGAAAGAGAGAAGGAGATATGCAGTGTGAGCGCCAGAAACCAAAGATGAAAGAGAGAAGGAGATATGCAGTGTGAGCGCCAGAAACCAAGATGAAAGAGAGAAGGAGATATGCAGTGTGAGCGCCAGAAACCACAGATGAAAGAGAGAAGGAGATATGCAGTGTGAGCGCCAAAGATGAAAGAGAGAAGGAGATATGCAGTGTGAGCGCCAAAGATGAAAGAGAGAAGGAGATATGCAGTGTGAGCGCCAAAGATGAAAGAGAGAAGGAGATATGCAGTGTGAGCGCCAGAAACCAAGATGAAAGAGAGAAGGAGATATGCAGTGTGAGCGCCAAAGATGAAAGAGAGAAGGAGATATGCAGTGTGAGCGCCAAAGATGAAAGAGAGAAGGAGATATGCAGTGTGAGCGCCAAGATGAAAGAGAGAAGGAGATATGCAGTGTGAGCGCCAAAGATGAAAGAGAGAAGGAGATATGCAGTGTGAGCGCCAAAGATGAAAGAGAGAAGGAGATATGCAGTGTGAGCGCCAAAGATGAAAGAGAGAAGGAGATATGCAGTGTGAGCGCCCAAAGATGAAAGAGAGAAGGAGATATGCAGTGTGAGCGCCAAAGATGAAAGAGAGAAGGAGATATGCAGTGTGAGCGCCAAAGATGAAAGAGAGAAGGAGATATGCAGTGTGAGCGCCAGTAAGCAAAGATGAAGGAGAGAAGGAGATATGCAGTGTGAGCGCCAGAAACCAAAGATGAAAGAGAGAAGGAGATATGCAGTGTGAGCGCCAGAAAGCAAAGATGAAGAGAGAAGGAGATATGCAGTGTGAGCGCCAGAAACCAAAGATGAAAGAGAGAAGGAGATATGCAGTGTGAGCGCCAAAGATGAAAGAGAGAAGGAGATATGCAGTGTGAGCGCCAGAAACCAAAGATGAAAGAGAGAAGGAGATATGCAGTGTGAGCGCCAAAGATGAAAGAGAGAAGGAGATATGCAGTGTGAGCGCCAGAAACCAAAGATGAAAGAGAGAAGGAGATATGCAGTGTGAGCGCCAAAGATGAAAGAGAGAAGGAGATATGCAGTGTGAGCGCCAAAGATGAAAGAGAGAAGGAGATATGCAGTGTGAGCGCCAGAAACCAAAGATGAAAGAGAGAAGGAGATATGCAGAGTGAGCGCCAGAAACCACAGATAAAAGAGAGAAAGAGATATGCAGTGTGAGCGCCAGTAACCAAAGATGAAAGAGAGAAGGAGATATGCAGTGTGAGCGCCAGAAACCACAGATAAAAGAGAGAAAGAGATATGCAGTGTGAGCGCCAGAAACCAAAGATGAAAGAGAGAAGGAGATATGCAGTGTGAGCGCCAAAGATGAGAGAGAGAAGGAGATATGCAGAGTGAGCGCCAGAAACCACAGATGAAAGAGAGAAGGAGATATGCAGTGTGAGCGCCAGAAACCACAGATGAAAGAGAGAAGGAGATATGCAGTGTGAGCGCCAAAGATGAGAGAGAGAAGGAGATGTGCAGTGTGAGCGCCAAAGATGAAAGAGAGAAGGAGATATGCAGTGTGAGCGCCAGAAACCACAGATGAAAGAGAGAAGGAGATATGCAGTGTGAGCGCCAGAAACCACAGATGAAAGAGAGAAGGAGATATGCAGTGTGAGCGCCAGAAACCAAAGATGAAAGAGAGAAGGAGATATGCAGTGTGAGCGCCAAGAGGAAAGAGATAAGGAGATATGCAGTGTGAGCGCCAGAAACCACAGATGAAAGAGAGAAGGAGATATGCAGTGTGAGCGCCAGAAACCAAAGATGAAAGAGAGAAGGAGATATGCAGTGTGAGCGCCAGAAACCACAGATGAAAGAGAGAAGGAGATATGCAGTGTGAGCACCAGAAACCAAAGATGAAAGAGATAAGGAGATATGCAGTGTGAGCGCCAAGAGGAAAGAGATAAGGAGATATGCAGTGTGAGCGCCAGAAACCACAGATAAAAGAGAGAAAGAGATATGCAGTGTGAGCGCCAGAAACCAAAGATGAAAGAGAGAAGGAGATATGCAGTGTGAGCGCCAGAAACCAAAGATGAAAGAGAGAAGGAGATATGCAGTGTGAGCGCCAAGAGGAAAGAGATAAGGAGATATGCAGTGTGAGCGCCAAAGATGAAAGAGAGAAGGAGATATGCAGTGTGAGCGCCAGAAACCACAGATAAAAGAGAGAAAGAGATATGCAGTGTGAGCGCCAGAAACCAAAGATGAAAGAGAGAAGGAGATATGCAGTGTGAGCGCCAAATATGAAAGAGAGAAGGAGATATGCAGTGCGAGCGCCAGAAACCACAGATGAAAGAGATAAGGAGATATGCAGTGTGAGCGCCAGAAACCACAGATAAAAGAGAGAAAGAGATATGCAGTGTGAGCGCCAGAAACCAAAGATGAAAGAGAGAAGGAGATATGCAGTGTGAGCCCCAGAAACCACAGATGAAAGAGAGAAGGAGATATGCAGTGTGAGCGCCAGAAACCACAGATAAAAGAGAGAAGGAGATATGCAGTGTGAGCGCCAAAGATGAAAGAGAGAAGGAGATATGCAGTGTGAGCGCCAAAGATGAAAGAAAGAAAGAGATATGCAGTGTGAGCGCCAAAGATGAAAGAGAGAAGGAGATATGCAGTGTGAGCGCCAGAAACCACAGATGAAAGAGAGAAGGAGATATGCAGTGTGAGCGCCAAAGATGAAAGAAAGAAAGAGATATGCAGTGTGAGCGCCAAAGATGAAAGAAAGAAAGAGATATGCAGTGTGAGCGCCAAAGATGAAAGAGAGAAGGAGATATGCAGTGTGAGCGCCAAAGATGAAAGAGAGAAGGAGATATGCAGTGTGAGCGCCAGAAACCAAAGATGAAAGAGAGAAGGAGATATGCAGTGTGAGCGCCAGAAACCAAAGATGAAAGAGAGAAGGAGATATGCAGTGTGAGCGCCAGAAACCAAAGATGAAAGAGAGAAGGAGATATGCAGTGTGAGCGCCAGAAACCAAAGATGAAAGAGAGAAGGAGATATGCAGTGTGAGCGCCAAAGATGAAAGAGAGAACAAAGATTATAGGTTACACAAAGATAGTTCATTAGCTTGTTCTCGTGAGGGTCGAGACACGTTGCGCCCCAAGCGGCTAGCACTATGGGAGATGCCTATAGTCCGTTTCAACATTGCACTGTATTTAGTCACATGATTATAGGATTTAGTGGAGACTTCGCACAAACATGGCGGAAAAACACAGGTTTGCGAGTGACCACTGCAGCGCTATTAACTGTAGCAACAACAGAAAGAAACGCCCAGAGCTTTCGTACTTCAGGTTTCCAAGAGACAAAGCAAGGTGGGTAATTTCGTTAAAGTAAATTGTCACTAGAATTTAGGCCTAGCAACAGATGTGGATGGACCTAATTCTAAAATTTCCGATAACGTCATCAACTACCAAGGTTGAAGAACGAGTGACGTCACTATTTGACCATTTGAAGAATAATAATTTTTAACACAGAGAGAACAGGGTCACCAAACGTTGCGATCACGTCGACCCGTGCACACGTGATTCTGCGAGTGACCTGCATTTCGATTGTTAAAAAGTAGGAGCTTTCAATACCTTTTGATGCATTCAACATACAGCTTTGATAAATTAATGCTGTTAATGGTTTACATTTTCTTTGGATGGGGTTTCTAGTGTCCCCAAATTCAGCTTTTTCTGCGCGAAGCGAGACTATGTCCACCATTTTAAATGTGCAATGTTGAAACGGACTATAGGCATCTCCCATAGTGCTAGCCGCTTGGGGCGCTGCAATTTTAGCTGCTTGTAACTTTAAAGAGCAAAAGCTCGGCATGAACTATCTTTGTGTAACCTATAATCTTTGGATAGAAGGAGATATGCAGTGTGAGCGCCAAAGATGAAAGAGAGAAGGAGATATGCAGTGTGAGCGCCAAAGATGAAAGAGAGAAGGAGATATGTAGTGTGAGCGCCAAAGATGAAAGAGAGAAGGAGATATGCAGTGTGAGCGCCAAAGATGAAAGAGAGAAGGAGATATGCAGTGTGAGCGCCAAAGATGAAAGAGAGAAGGAGATATGCAGTGTGAGCGCCAAAGATGAAAGAGAGAAGGAGATATGCAGTGTGAGCGCCAAAGATGAAAGAGAAGGAGATATGCAGTGTGAGCGCCAAAGATGAAAGAGAGAAGGAGATATGCAGTGTGAGCGCCAGAAACCAAAGATGAAAGAGAGAAAGAGATATGCAGTGCGAGCGCCAGAAACCAAAGATGAAAGAGAGAAGGAGATATGCAGTGTGAGCGCCAGAAACCGAAGATGAAAGAGAGAAAGAGATATGCAGTGCGAGCGCCAGAAACCAAAGATGATAGAGAGAAGGAGATATGCAGTGCGAGCGCCAGAAACCAAAGATGAAAGAGAGAAAGAGATATGCAGTGCGAGCGCCAGAAACCAAAGATGAAAGAGAGAAGGAGATATGCAGTGTGAGCGCCAGAAACCGAAGATGAAAGAGAGAAGGAGATATGCAGTGCGAGCGCCAGAAACCACAGATGAAAGAGAGAAGGAGATATGCAGTGTGAGCGCCAGAAACCAAAGATGAAAGAGACAAGGAGATATGCAGTGTGAGCGCCAGAAACCAAAGATTAAAGAGAGAAGGAGATATGCAGTGTGAGCGCCAGAACCAAAGATGAAAGAGAGAAGGAGATATGCAGTGTGAGCGCCAAAGATGAAAGAGAGAAAGAGATATGCAGCGTGAGTGCACGAGTTGTTGAACTACTCTGGGTACAGAGACAGGGGAATGGAGTGGACATACAGTCCTATGACACGTGGTCTGCGTGTGCGGTTTGAGCTTCAAGGTAGGAACTGCGGTGATTGACAAGATGAGAAGTATGCGGGCTGTTTGTTGGTCACTCGTTTGTTTTTCTCTTTTTGAAAAAAAAATCCTGTGCTTTCCTAAACATTCGTCAGTATGACATGAGATAGACAACAAGCATGGAAACTGCCATGCACTAGGATAATTGGGCAGTGAGGGAAATATAAGTAGAAGAAGACGAAAATGTTAAGCTTTGTGACATGCACAAGTGAGCAGTAAGTACCCGAATCAAAACAAATTTTTGCTTCCGACCAATTTCTTTTAAATAAAGCTGATCCTGCAAACTTATGCATAAACATAAAGCCCCAGGACTCATTTAAAAGTCATGTAGAAATTACCTACGGCTCGCAGTGAGACGCAATTTTGTTGCTATCAGAAACGTTTACGTACTATGTACTAAACAGAGCAGCACATAACAATCCGCAAACAAACTTGCAAGCTGTGTCAATGCTAGTATGACTGACAATTCGTAAGCTGATGAAACTATTTTACATGACAGCGTCATTGCTACGTGTAAGACAATAGCCTCATTATAATTCAGGGATGGATTAATTAAGAGAAAGGCTTTCAAATACAGTCATCAGTAACCTATTAATACATTCTTCAATGTTCATGTGTGAGTGTGTGTGTGTGTGTGTGTGTGTGTGTGTGTGTGTGCATGTGTGTGCGCATGTGTGTGTGTGTGTGTGTGTGATTGTGTGTGTGTGTCCGCGCGTGTGAATGTGTATGCGCGCGTGAGCGCGTGTGTGTACTTACGGTGGCCATCACCTCCTCCACACAACACCACGCCCTTGCCTCCTCCACCCAAGCCCTTGGAACCCCCGCAGCCCATGATGTTGCAGCTGGAAAAGACAGAAGTCCTCAACAACATCGTCCGTGTTTGCTTGCAGCTGCAGCTGTTCTACGTATGTGTGCACTTCCATGCCACGAGTGTAAATGCACCAAATAAAAAGTTCTATGAAGTTCAATGTCCCATGGTGGACATATGAATTCAGGATTCATAATGATGCTGCTGGTTCGTTTTGCATCCTCTCCTATTACTAGAATCAATTACTCGTTAGGTATCGTAATAGTCATAGTTTGTGTCTGTCGAATAGAAGGTATGCAGAAGTCGGCATGTACAGTATTTGATTAAATAGCAAAATAGCATCCACAAAATATTAATATCTACTGCTGCCGAACAATATCCCCATTAAAGCTAAAGCCTATTCGCCCGCCCATCCGTCCGTCTGCTGTCTGAGAACTTCGGGACTATGCTTTTAAAAGTTTAACTTACAGTTTTATATATTTTTATTGGACGTTGTAAGAGTTGGTAGAACAGAGACAACCTTTTATGTGCACTAGAATGTCACCCCCAAAAATCTAGAGAGGGCGATCGACCTGAGTTCCGGTGTCAAGGAAAGGCGACAGGCCAATGCCACCAGTCTATCGATTCGATCTGTTCGATCTGTATGCTCCGTTCGCCCACTGTGGCCTCCCAGCTTGTGACGTCATTGCTCTTACGTCGTACGCTCAAAAGACCTCAGGAAATCTGTGTAAGTTTGTCCTGGCTTCATAAAATGCGCTGAGGAAACTTTTATGAACGTCTGGCCAATAAACAGCCCTCCACACAGGGCTATTTTGGGAGTACAATCAGTTTGAGAAGGGCACACACACCACATGTCACTCACCTCCCACCCCCACCCCACCCAAGACCCCACCTTACCCAAGCCCCCACTCCCAACTCCATTTTACCCGCCACCACCACTGTCCCGTTTTCTTCCATCCCACTAGCCACTCTCTAGATCTCTGCCAGTGGATCCAGCCCACTTCCACCAAATCAATGGCGTAGCTCCGCCCTGTAAATGTTTAGTTTCACTGATGTCTAAGTGGTCTGTGTAGTCGCCGTTGCAGCCATTACTATTGGTCAAGTGACCCAAGGAACTAATGTGAGCCAAATCTGCCCAAAGCTATGTTCACAAAGCAGAAATATTACATGAAAGGTATCTTAACGTATTCATGCATGCTCCTGTTCTCGCTGAGAAAATGAATTCGATGTAAAGAAATGAAATAAACAGCGAGTAGTAGAATGCTCATTAATATTGTCGTAGCGATCCATACATCACATTTGAATGAAGAATGTTCAGCTCTAAAACATACAAAGATACATTTGAAACACCCTATGTTCCAAAGCACAGCAGTCATTTAACAATTTCCTAGAGCAGTATTCACACCATCTGCTGTAAATAACCTTCAATGTGATTCGACGCTGATGGCATGTCATGCACAGATATTCGAAGACTGCGCTTTCAAACTACCAAGTCCTTAGTTCCCTTGTATGTGGCTTGCAGATTCACGCTTCTCATTGCATAACAAATGCAGACGCAACGAGCCGTACTCGCTCTGTGCTGTGCAATGAATGCGCCCAAACCATGCAGCCTACCCCGATCAGGCCTCACTGGCACCATGGACAGCCTCCCATGAGGGCTGTGTATTGACCTCGTAGCCTGGACTACAACACCAACATCTTTTCAATGTTGCAGCAGTGCTTGCCTCGGGCTAGACGTGGTGTGTTGTTCTTTGTTGACTTTCAGGGCGTCTGCCCGAGTCTGCACACAGCCGCGTCTCGTCCGTGTGCGTCTGAAAGGCTTGCTGGAGTGACTGGGTCGTAACTCCACAATGACACTCCCAGCGCAATACGCTCCCTGTGTTTTATAGCAAGTCTTCAAGTGTGTAGCTTTTATGGACCCGGGTCTTCTCCGAACCATGGTCTCATAGTGTGCACAGTGTTTGTTAAGGTTTTTGTGTGGGGTTAGCATGGCACCCCCGAAACATGCGGGACAAATGGTTAATTGGTCTTTGGTGGAACGTGAGATCAGCGAGGCGGTGAGCCAAAGATTAAATTATGATCCCATCATTAACAGAACGGCCGATCCTCGCCTCTTCTCCGATCAGAAAATGCGTGGGAGAAATCCCACAGCAAAGGCAAGGCATTAGCAGAGCCCGGGTAAGTGTCCACAAAGGCGACTCTTTGTGGACCAGTTGAGGCTCTCACAGAAGTTTACTTATCAGGTAATGCACGGGCGACGTTTAGGCACTGATGTGCCCAAGGAGTTTGATGTACATCAACTTGGGTATCAAGAGAACATCATGTGCGCGCGCGCGCGTGTGTGTGTGTGTGTGTGTGTGTGTGTGTGTGTGTGTGTGTGTGTGTGTGTGTGTGTGTGTGTGTGTGTGTGTGAGAGAGAGAGAGAGAGAGAGAGAGAGAAAGAAAGAGAGGAAGAGAGAGAGAGAAAGAGCGAGAGAGAGAGAGGGAGAAAGAGAGAGAGAGAAAGAGAGGGAGAAAGAGAGAGAGAGAGAGAGAGAGAGATATATATGGATATGTAAGGTATTTTAATGGTAATGTTTTTAATGTATGGAGAAGTAATCTCATATGCAATCTTCCGTCAAATACAGTACTTACATCAACATCGACCTTCAAGTCCTCATCTCCAATACTGTGCGGCGTTCGCACAAGGACGAGAAAAAACAAACATAGGAATGCTCCACTTTTTAATAGCATAAATTACTATTTTGTCATTCTCATTTGATTGATTTCTTGCGTGCTGTAAATATGTCGTAGAGGCAAGCCACTCTTAATTCCTCCAACTTTTTCTTCTCAGGTTTGGACAATCTCGGGGATAAACCGGTGAATGCAGTATGTGTCATACCTTTGACAAGGTTTGAGGAGGTCAACGGAAAAAGTGGTTCCTGGAAAATATTTGGACCGTCCATTTTTGCGACCTCATTGTCATGCCAACTCATCCTCGCCGTTGATTTAACAAGCAGCCTAGGCAGGAACGGAATAACTCACGGTCTGTTTATTCTGTCGAAGAGTGCTGTGTGACGACCCTCTCAAATCTCTGAAAGAGGCACTTGTGCAAACATACCTGGTCTCCAAGAGCAACAGCAATACACACTGCTAACCCAGCCCCTCTCCTTCAAATATCGGTCATAGCCCTTGTGACTTTGCACACCGGAGTTATCATACACACTGCTAACCCAGCCCTCTCCTTCAAATATCGGTCATAGCCCTTGTGACTTTGCACACCGGAGTTATCATACACACTGCTAACCCAGCCCCTCTCCTTCAAATATCGGTCATAGCCCTTGTGACTTTGCACACCGGAGTTATCACGGTACGCTTGTTCTCTGCTACTGAAACGTCTGTCTCCGAATATTCGAAAATGCCCTTTGTACAGTGCATACCAAAATTGGTCAATACATCAATATAAAAGTACTAGGGTGACAATTGTACCTGCCCGAGCCACTCTATGACATCCACACACGTGCGTATCTGACTGCAAACTGTTAACTGTCTCTCCTTGGCTCAAAGGGTCTACCGAAACATCGATGCAATTTGTCAGATGGCAAAAATGTTTTTGTTATGATTTGCAGTGACAGCCTCATAACATCTAGGGGTAAATGCATCTCTAACCCCACTGGCCGTGAGCCTTGACAATTGTGTGCAGAGTACACCACTGTACTTTGCTTTGGACGTAGAGCAAACTGATTGCTGAAGGTGCGCTCTGGTAGAATTCACGTTTGCTAACGGCCGAAGAGGACACTTCTCTGATCCGCTTTTGATTGGACTTGGATTTTCTGACATGGCCGAATGTGAAAATAGTGAGGCACACATACACCGGCTTCTGAAGAAGCTGCAACCTCACTTTTGTTCTCAAATGCAAAAATAGGTACGTCAACTCCTTCGTCGAGTTTTTTGGAAGCTACAGAATAAGTGTGCAAATGACGAGCGGAACTGGCACATTTACAACATATCTAGCACTTTTCCTGCAGTTCGAACTGAACTTCAGGGAGATCTACACGATACGCGTTTGAGCATGCATATCTATAATACCACTATTCCACCATCATATTTCGGGCGCTAACCGAAAGGTCGCGGGTTCAGTCCCCGCCTGTGGTCTCACATTTTTCCTGCCTGTCCCACGCAGGGCTTCGGCTTTGTGTTAAACTCGACCATTCCACCATATAATACATTGCCATGAGCACCTACGTTGGTTTTTTCCCCATTGACTTCACAGCTGTTTGAGGTGCGAGTGTGCAAGTCGTAAGCTGTCGTGCGAAAGGAGGCGAAAGATTTAAGGACGCGGACGGTTCGCCTGTGCTTACTCTTTTTATGACTACTTGACGTGAGTGCCATAACCCAGGGTCCCCACCCAGGTTTACATCAACTGGCAATGAAAGGGACCTACCTACTGGCGCTCCCACGGGGGACGCAGCCAGTCGCTCCCATTCAACCTGGACCGTGGGCCAGAGATCGGGCATTGCAAGGCTGTGTTAATCTAACTGGAATGTATAGACCCCTGCACACCTGCTGTATTGATGGCCTCGAACTTTTATGTACGATTCAATGCTGCAAAAGTTCGTGGAGAGAGGATTGATCGGTCTTGCGTTTGTGACTAATGAAGGCAAGAACTAACCTGTAAAAAATAGGTACGTAAGATGCACCGATGAATGACTCAGGTCTGATGGTTGTAGTGGTGGCTTTTCGGTTTAGCGAAGGGCACGTGTACGGCACCCACGGCTGGACTGCGAGTTTCTGTCTAAACATGTATAGTACATGATGTATTCAGATATATATTGACTCCATCAGATTTATGAGTCTTGGCTTATAGAAGTGAGTTACTATCACTGGACGACATTTTACTCTGTTCTTTTGTGATTTAGTCACACGGCCTATATTTTTCAGGCTGATCAGATATTGCATTAAAAAAGGAGGAAATTACAAAATTATAAGATGTTTTAGACAGATGTCTTTGGCAAAATAAATGTAGGACACATAGTGGGAAAATTCACTTTTTGTTTCGCTTGATGCGAGCTTGGTATAGAAAAAAAATCACGGTTAATGTTTTGCTCTGCATCTAAAAGAATTTAAAACGGACTGTGAAATCGAGTTTGAAGAATGCAAAGGCTGTTCATCGTGGAAGCCTAATAGGGGTTCTTCGCCAGAGAGGTAACTGTGAAATCGGTGGGAGAAAATTGGGATCAGGAAAGGGAAGGATAGGATGATAAAGGCGTTGAAGACAGGAGGGATATATCAGGGAAGGTGGTGGTGACATTACGTATGCAAGATTGTCTTTATGGGTGAACACAAGAGCGGAATTGCTTTCTTCAGCAACTGTGAGTGATGCTGCGGATTATGGGCGGCCGGGCACATAGTTTCTACGCGGAAGAAAATCGGTAGAGCAAGGCAGAACATCTACATATATAATTTCTACAAATAACGAATGTCTCTGTTTGAGTGGCATATCAAACAATCTGCAGCAATAACATGATCAAGAACTAATACCCTAGAATATTGTTACGTCTTGCCCCACACTGTGCTGCCTGAACATGCTGGCAGAATGGAGTGCAGCAACGGAATCAGGTCACAGCTTGTCTCAGACTACCAGGTATCGAATGCATGATTAATAAGATTAAGGCTCTTTGAAAATTGAAGAAAGCCAACACATAATCCTATCTTTTCCCTTCTTTGGATCTCTTAAAATGCTACAGAAGATCATTTTCTTATCACAAAAACAACCAGACTTAAGTGCAGTGCTTACCTTACGTAACCTCGAAGAGTCGAGCAGAAACCGCGACGGAGAGATCGATAGATCGAACTCTCCCAACAAGGTCTGTGGAGAAATGATCTCCAAGCAGACCTGATATAGAGGCCGTGCGCTCCCGATGAACTGTGGTCTGGCCATGTTTGCTTACTCACACCAGGCAACCATGCCGGGCTGTGACGTGAGTGACAGAGGTGTTGATGACGCCTTTGCTTCGACCGACACGCCAGGCGTCGGTGCTTTGATGTCTGGGGCATGTCAGGGCACCGCCCTCTCCACCGTCCTGCTTGACAGAGCAAGCGTGACGCAAGCTGATCCAACTTATTATGAAGCGAAAAAGCTTTGGTTGCGTGGTCGGCTGACTAGGAGTGTATCTACCCGCTCCGCTAATGATGACGTCCTTTGTATAAGGGTTGCCGTGCGAGATAATTCATCAACACCCTTTTAATGACAGTGTCTGTTACTTTGAGGAAATGAAATAGTTCATGGCAGTGATATCATGAACTAGATCGTGCCTATTCAGTTTCCGAATCTTCGCATTTAATTAAACTTCACAAAGATATTTCCTGACAGATAACTGTGAGAGAAATGATACGTTTCCGGATGGATTGTTTTCCATTTATACCTTTTGTTGAGTGGCCACTTGACAAGCACTGCCTAACGTTGTCCAAGTCACTGAAAATGTCGAGTTCACTCGGGGTTTCTTTAATCAATATCCCGTGTTTTATGCATCCCTGCCTGCGTTGGTAAAAACAATCACAATCTATGCTGCAATGTCTATAGGTTATATAGATATGGCTTCAGTTATAGCTAAATCAATCCCTCCCTTTCCCCCGCCCCTTCCGCCCGCTCTCCCCCCCTCCCCCCCCATCTCTCTCTGTCTCTCTCTCTCTCTCTTTCTCTCTCTCTCTCTCTCTCTCTGTCTCTCTCTCTCTCTCTCTCTCTCTCTCTCTCTCTCTCTCTCTCTCTCTCTCGTCTCGTCTCTCTCGTCTCGTCTGTCCTCCATATCGTCGTCGTCCGTCGTCATCTGTGTGTGTGTGTGTGTGTGTGTGTGTGTGTGTGTGTGTGTGTGTGTGTGTGTGTGTGTGTGTGCGTGTGTGTGTGTGTGTGTTTGTCCGTCCGTCCGTCTGTCTGTCTGTCTGTCTGTCTGTCTGTCTGTCTGTCTGACGTCATGAATGAAGGACAGACCGAACGTCTAAAAGGGCAAAGGTCATTCTTTTTAATATTCGTAAACAGCAAACGGTGCAGAGGGAGGGGGAGGGACGGGGTGGGGGTGGGGGGTTGTCGGTAGGGGAAGGAGCAGTGGAGAGAAAACAGCCCAATAAATGAGCCATGAAGATCGTTTTCTTCACGTTTTTAAATAATCACACTGTTTTCACTATGTCCATTCAAAAAAGTCTTAATTTTTTAACAACTTTATGTATGTACATATATTTGTCACAACACTTGTGTCTTATACATGTATGTGCTGGACGAGACAAATTCCTGAAAAGGCGACTAATAAAGTATCAGTATCAGTATCAGTAATGTCATTTGGGAGAAATGAATGACTTTGAATTCCTAGGTAGTGTAGAGGAAGTTTAGAGCATGTGTGCATTCACTGTCGTAGTTGCCATGCGAAACACGAAAACTATGTTAGGATCAATGACACTACATACTGTTTTGACCAAGTGCATTACTTTTAGTTTCATGGTGCCCTTAGGGGACGTCACAAACTATGTGGTCCAAATGTAAGCATTTTATCATGCCTCAGGTTTCAACACACGAGAGAACTTACGCATAATAACACAACTAACTGCAATTGTATTCATTCCTCTCATATTTTTGTTATCTTTGAGTGTTACTTAGCCGTGACAAACCAATGACACACATATGTTCTTTCCTTTTTCAGGGCAGACGAATAATTCTGTTTGTGATTCTTTTCGTACGACGCTCTCCCCGAGCCTCTATGATGGAAGTCGAACGTTGCAAAGACCACGCCTGGTCGCAGTTACAGGCTTCATGAGCACCTCCATTCTCCTTGTAGCCGTCCTAGGCCACTCCTGATCACCCTGCATAAAGTGAACAGCTATAAAGACCTTCACTTCATCCTGATGGCTCCAAAAGGGTACCTACGTAATCTATGAACGCAGAATGAGAGTCATAGTATGCTGAATTTGACAAAATAAACAAAAACAACTATTCCGACCAAAAGAGCAGTGGAGCTACATGCAAATGTCCCAGTGTTGCACTTTCGTTTGCATGGCAGACGAATAAAAAATGCATGCCCTTTCACCAAGGCCTTCACGTATGCGTATGTGGAAATTCTCATTCACATTACAAACTGTTCATTTTTCGGGCAAGTAGATGCTTGATGAACCTATGATAGTCTCACGTTATCGATGAATGTGTGTGTCTTCTGCCTTGGGAGAAAGTAATCCGCTACACAGAAATTAAAATAAATTATTTGCGATGAAAGTTTGGGATTATGATAGAGCTAACTTATGAAATGTAAACGTATGAAACGGTGTTCGAAAAAAACAATTGCAGATGATATAGTGACCATTGAACAACCCATGCAAAACCAAGTGTTTGATAAGAAAACAGAACTATCAGGTTAATTAATTATTTCTACGTTTAATAGAGTGACCCTCACATGTTTCTTCTGGCGGCTTGTGATTCGGCGAATGGGGGAAAAAAAGCAGGAATGGTTATTAAAAATATTTAAAAATAAAGTGAAGGAATGCAGTAATTGGGACACACACCTGTATTTGCCAGGACGTCAAAGGGTTTGGATAGTCACGTGTATGGTTGCAGTAAAAATGGACTTTTGAGTTGGTGAAAGAGTCCTTAAATTTGAGCAAGACTGAATCCATTAGCGCATAATACTGCACTGCAAAGGACAGACTAAAAGAAATCATGTGTCATGTTTACTTACTGCGCATGTAAAACGAACAGCACAATGGCTGTGTTCCGCCTCGGGCGAGTTAAGCCCACAAGTTCAGCCGCTCCCATGTATGGATATTGAAAACACTGAGACCTGCCCTCGAGGTGGCGTTGCTTGCAATGACAGGCTGCTTTTGAAAATGGCTATGGATCGTCGCTAGAAGCTTACGACGCATTCTCAATGGATTTTCACTTTCCAACTCTAGCGCTAATCCCCCTGCTTTTCTCCCGACTTCCCCCACTTCCCCGACTCCCACCCCCCGACCCCCCACTCTTACCCCCACCACCAGCTCCTTCCCACACAAACCCTCTTCCTTTTTCTGCATGCACCCCACCTCAAAACTCTATATTTTACCCTTAGTGTATGCACCCCTAATCGGTCAAATACACCAACAAGAGTGCGAAGCACAAAATTATATGAATGCCGTGCAGCTTTTTTTTAATTCCAAGCACCAGATCACACCAGCCATTGTCTTTCTTTCTTTGGTGAGCCAAACAGAGATGCCTAAGTAATAATCTGACCCTTTGAGTGAAAATCCATATTTACAATAACAAAGAAAACAGTAAACTGAAAGGCATTCATATCTAGAAGCATTGTTATCGAAGGATTTAAAGATGTTCAGAGAGGATGTAAAACTGAAAAAGCGAACACGTGTATTGTCTGCGCTATTCACAAATGATGAAACCTACAAAGTGTATATATAATTTATATATATGATCAAACTAAAGTAGGTAAGCTGTTTTCAATACTCGCCCACAAATGCAGGTTTAGGATGTGGTGACTGGAGATTTAAGGAGGATGGTATGAGAAATATAAATATATGGAACATTTTGAGATGGAGAGAAAAATGAAGACACTTAATTCAGTTGACAGAAAGTTTGACGCTGCTGGCTAGTGGTGGGGGTTCCATGTCAGCCTGGTCCTCCATCCTGGTCCTCCATCCTGGTCCTCCATCCTGGTCCTCCATCCTGGTCCTCCATCCTGGTCCTCCATCCTGGTCCTCCATCCTGGTCCTCCATCCTGGTCCTCCATGCTGGTCCTCCATCCTGGTCCTCCATCCTGGTCCTCCATCCTGGTCCTCCATTTTCCTGTGTCGAGTCTGGGTCAGCTACAGGATATTACTTCACAGTGAATAGAAAGACGTTTGATTATAAGAATAATAATGAGGGTGCAAAACAGACCTGTCTTCCTCCCTTGTCATTGTGTTCACAATCTTTAATAACACTTCTTTTTGAAAACGTAATTCTTCCCCTCTTGCTATCTGTACTCGTGCTGTGTCTTCGTGGCTGTCACGGAGACAGCCTTCCCAGCAATCTACTCCTTGCTTACGACGTCACAAACCCGCTTCGTACGACGCAGAGCTGCCGAGAAAAACCAATTCTGAGATGAAGAATGGCAGGAGGTCTGCGAAGAGAGTGGGGAGGTTGGGGACGGGGTGGGGAGATGGGGGACGGGGTGGGGAGGTAGGGGACGGGGTGGGGAGGTGGGGGGCTGGGTGGGGGACAGGAAGGGGGTGGGGCGGGGGGACATCTCGAGTTTCTGATCGACGCGGCGTGACAGGAAATGAGACGAGAGAAGGATGCCGGGAGAAGCAGAGGATGTCGGGAGCAGGGTAAAAATATCATCAGGGAAGAAAGGATATAGGGGAGAGGAGTGGGGTGCTACCTTTAGCGTTGAGACGAGAGAGAGAGAGAGAGAGAGAGAGAGAGAGAGAGAGAGAGAGAGAGAGAAAGAGAGAGAGAGAAAGAGAGAGAAAGAGAGAGAAAGAGAAAGAGAAAGAGAGAGAGAGAAAGAGAGAGATAGTGATAGAGAGAGATAGAGAGAGATAGAGAGAGACAGAGAGAGAGACAGAGAGAGAGAAAGAGAGAGATAGAGATAGAGATAGATAGAGAGAGAGACAGAGAGAGAGAGAAAGAGAGAGATAGAGATATAGAGAGAGATATAGGGAGATATATATAGAGAGAGACAGAGACAGAGAGAGACAGAGAGAGAAAGAGAGAAAGAGAGATAAACATATAGAGACACGCATACACAGACACTCAGACACAGACACACAGGCACAGACAACCACACAGACAGACAGACAGACAGACAGACAGACAGACAGACAGACAGACAGACAGACAGACAGACAGACAGACAGACAGACTGACAGACAGACTGACAGGCAGACAGACAGACAGACAACACAAGTAGACAGACAGACAGAGAGACAACACAAGCAAGCAGACACACAAACAGAAAGACATGCATACACAAATAGACAGACAGACAGACAGACACAAGCAAGCAGACACACAAACAGAAATACAGACAGACAGACAGACAGACAGACAGACAGGCAGGCAGGCAGGCAGGCAGGCAGGCAGGCAGGCAGACGGACGGACGGACGGACGGACGGACAGACCTACAGACAGACCTACAGACAGACCGACAGACAGACAGACAGACAGACAGACAGACCGACAGACAGACAGACAGACAGACAGACAGACAGACAGACAGACAGACAGACAGACAGACAGACAGACAGACAGACAGACAGACAGACAGACAGACAGAGAGACCTACAGACAAACAGACAGACAGACAGACAGACAGACAGACAGACAGACAGACAGACAGACAGACAGACAGACAGACAGACAGACAGACAGACAGACAGACAGACAGACAGACAGACAGACAGACAGACAGATACACAAACAGACAGACAGACAGACAGACAGACAGACAGACAGACAGACAGACAGACAGACAGACAGACAGACAGACAGACAGACAGATACACAGAGACAGAAGTGGAAGGAGATGCAAGTGGATTGAGGGGAGTTGGGAAGTGGGGCATGAGGGGAGTTGGGAAGTGGGGCATGAGGGCAAGGAGGGGAGTTGGGAAGTGGGGCATGAGGGCAAGGAGAGGAGTTGGGAAGTGGGGCATGAGGGGAGTTGGGAAGTGGGGCATGAGGGGAGTTGGGAAGTGGGGCATGAGGGCAAGGAGAGGGACATCAGAGAATGGGGAAGCACGGAATGAAAGAAGTGCAAGGCTGGGGGGCAGGTGGGTGGGGGGCAGGTGGGTGGGGGGCAGGCGGATGGGGGTCAGGGTGGGGTGGGGGTAGAGAGACAGTGAGAGCATAACAAGGAGATGGGGAGAGGAGGGAGGTTCGATACGGGGTGGGGGTGGGGGGTTGTTGGGTGGGATAACTGCGTCTCCAAAGGAGTTTTGAGA